>PVJO010007287.1:0-82828 GCA_004026905.1 Hystrix cristata
GGGTTCTTCCTATTCTATTCTCTAGTAAATTTAATGTTTCTGTTTTAATGTTTAGATCTTTGATCCACTTTGATTTGAGTTTAGTACATGGTGAAAGACATATATCTAGTTTTAATTTTCGACATGTGGTTAGCCAATTTTTCCAGCACCATTTGTTAAATAGGCTATCCTTCTTCCAATGAGGATTTTTGGCTTCTTTTTTTTTTTTTTTTTTTTTTTTTTTTTTTTTTGGTGCTGGGGATCGAACTCGGGTCCTTGTGCTTCAAGGCAAGCACTTTAACCACTGAGCTAAATCCCCCGTTTTTGCCACTAATTATGACATCACTTTTCTTTTGTAGATGCCCTTTGTTAGGGTGAGGAAATTTCCTTTCATTATTAGTTTAAGAGGCTCACACATCATAAATAAGTATTGCATTTTATTACATGCTCTTTGTATATCAATTTAAAGGATTTTATGCTTCATCTTATAATCTGTTTTCATAATCTGTTTTTAACCCAAGGCTGAGGTCTTTTTAAATTCAGTACCTCACTCACTGTTTTCAATTTGAAGTATTTAATTAGTCTTATCTTTTTTCTAATATGTAATATGGGCTTTTCCCTCTTATTTCATCTTAAGATTTTGTCTTCACCACTGCTTTTAAGCTGTTCGGCTATAATATGCCTTGGTGTAGTTTTCTTCATAATTCTTATTTGTTGAGCTTCTTGAGTCTATTTATTAAAATTATAAAATGAACAAAAAGTTCATCTTTGCATATACTGACATCCTGGATTGTATACTTGTACAGGTAGACAGGAAAGAAAAAACGACAACAGGACTATCAAAATCTCTACACACAGAGGACAATTACAATCCTAGTGGAAAGAGTGGAAAATGGGTGCACTTTAGGATTATGGAGATGGAACTGAATATGTTGAATGGTACATATAAAGGTGAGCTTAGATTTGTTCATATCATGGAGACTTTGGATTTGAAACAGGTGACAAGAAGCCATTTGTGGTTACTGAGAGAAGACTGTGAGGAGAGCTGTGTTTTAGGGAGAGTGACAGTTATAGTTTGGATCTTAAATATTCCCCAAAAGCCCATGCATGGTAGACTTGGTCCCCAGATGGTGGGGAAGTGGTAGCACCTCTAGGAAGTAGGATGAAGGAGGTCATTGAGGGCATGCCCTTCAAGGGCTTACTGGGACCCCAGTCCTTCCTCATTCTGTCTTTGCTTCCCATCTACCAGGAGGTAAGCAGCTTTCTTCTGCCACATGCTTCTGCCATGATGTGCTGCCTTGCCACAGGCCCCAAAGCAACTATGGACTGATACCTCTGAAATCATGAGCCAAAATAAGGCTCTTTTCTGATAAATTCATTTCTCTCAGGTATTTTTGTCTCAGCAATGGAAATCTGACTAATACACTGATCAAACAATGGTACAGAAGATGGAATAAACAAAATAAAAAGAGATGAGAGAAGGGGAGAGCCACCAGGAAAAAGGGAAAATAAGATCTGTAACATACATCAAACACAAGAATATTCTTCAAATGGTTAGAGATCTAAAAGTAAAAGAGGAAATCATAGTACTAGAAGAAAACATGAAGAGACTTTTACAAGGGGATGAACCCAATGTCCATTATCCAAAACAAGAACTTGAGAATAAGTGAGCTCTTTTTAAAGAAAAATGAGGCATTTCCTCTCTGTCCCAATTGTTGTGGCTGTTCACATACATCTCTGCTGCTTGTGCTTTCTCTTAGGAATTCTCACTGTTGCTCTTAGCTCATTTCCTATTGGGATACTGGTCAATGTGCAGCCCTTCTGGTCAAATTTATTGGTCCACAGTTTCATTTATCTACCATGACTGTGCCAGAATGAGGAATGATGGTCTTGTGACTTTGAACTCGAATGTAGGTCTTCCTTTCCTGGAAATAGGGCCTGAAGATCTCTGATGGTCGAGCACACTGCTCTCAGAAGTCCTCCCCTCCTGTTCTCTTTGTGATTTAATATGCCTGCTTTTATTTTCTTTTTTCCTTTATCTGATTAGTTTTTAGTATCACTTTGATTTAGGCTTACTTGGTCAGCACCCACATAACAGTATAAAAGAAAAACTGATCTCTTTCTCACATAAAATAATTCCAGAAAGATAATAGTTCAGGGCTGGCCTGATAGTGCCACTATGTCAACAAGACTTCCAGCCACAGGAGCAAAAGGGAGGCATAGTCTTTTGTCCTGAGCAGTAGCATACCAAGCTACAAGGCAGGATGGAGCTATTAGGAGGGGTGGTTGCAATGGTCAACTGGCAGTCTGTGAAACTCCCTTCATTAGCCTATAGGTCTTTGAAAAGTCTTTCTAGGATGTTTTATTTGATGTTTTTGAGGCAGGGTCTCACTCTGTAGTTTAGACTGGCCTTGAACTCACTGTGTAGCCCAGCCTATTCTTCAACTTGTGGGGATCCTCCTCCTTCAGCCTCCTGAGTCCTGGGATTAGAGGTGTGCCCCACCATGCCATTTGTGTGTTTATTTTATCACTGTATTCAATAACAAACTATGCCTTCTTCATCATCTTCATCTTTTTTTCCTAAATTATTTACACAGTCTCTGTCATATGAACACTATATTAGATTACATTAATTGAACAATACATGCCATTACTGCTTCTGTCACTATTTTATTATTGTAAATTATAGTTTTTAATGTTAATTAGAAGGAGTGTTTCTAAGGTCAGAAGGGTCCAGTATATTTGGGAAATGAGCTTATTTGCCTTAAAAAGAGACCATGACCAAGAAGGCTAACAGTCCACCCCTTGCCCAGAAAAGCCCTTGTAACTGTGAGGTACAGGTTGCAGAGAGGCATATGAGATGTGCTCTTTTTACTTCACTCCTCCTCTCCCACCTGTGGGTCCCATATGCATTCTGGAGGGCTGGAATTTCTCCCATGGGTGTTTGTTATGTTTCCAGCTTCTAAAAGTTGTGTAACTTTTCACTTTATTCTTGCTTTTATGAATATTTAAGGGAGAGGATTGAAGGAGGCAGATCAGGGTTTGCTAGCTGGGTTCTATTTTATTACACAGATCTCACACTACGGAATTTCAGTGGGAATTGCTCTGTCCAAAAATCCTACCCAAACGTCAACATTTGAATGCATAATGGGATATTGGGATAGTTGTAGACAGTTTATACAGCTTATAGATTCTGCAAATTAATTTCTTCCCATTGAGTCATATGCACTCACTAATTTGTATTGTAAAACCAGAGTTGTGTTTCTCTGGAACACAACTGGTCCTGGAACATCAGGAAAATCATGTTTCATGATTCAGCTAAGCCTATAAAGTTTTATATAAATAACAATTTTTAATTATAGTACAATAATTTCAGAAAATGCAAATGGAACTTAAAGAAATACAGAAAAAAATCTACATTTAAAATTTTCTCATTTTAGTTTAAATGTCTAAGTGGAAAATAGTGAGAAACTTATTGAACACAATTGTTAAATAAAAAAAAAGAAAATTGAAGCTTTTAAAAATTATTTCCTCAATATTTGAAAGCTGAATATACTGCATCTTTCTTGCTTTGCTTTCTTAGATATGGGGTTTTTTGGGTCATTTTTGGAAGCCATTGGTATCAAAAAATACAGAGAGAGAAAGGGAGATAGAGGAAAGGAGGAGACAGAGAGAGAGGGGGAGAGAGATGTGGGGGGGAAGAGAGAGAGAGAGATTCTTCTTAAGGCATAAGAAAGAAAAAGTGTCAATAATCCAGAAAGTCTTGTTCATTGAAAAAAATTGAAAAACCTCATTTACTGAAACAACCATTGATAGAATGAAATACATCTGCAGAGTATATCATATCTTAAGTTAGTTCTGCAATTTAAAAGTTAATCAGTAACTTTAATATATTGACTTTGCTGAAATTTATATCCAGCACTAATTATATACTTCATTTATAATTGAGCACTGTTCATTTAAAAGTATCTTTTAGGAGTATAAAAAGAACACATTAACATTCCACAAAAAAGTAATAATTCACATATACATATAAAAAATGTTTTCTAGTACATGAAACTTTGAACTCAGGACATGAGTGCACTATAGAATATTTGTCAGAAAAACATATTGTATTACTTTGGATTTGGCAAACCTCCAGCCCATGGCCAAATCTGGCCCTTTGCTCTAGTTATCTGATTTTTTGACAAATGTTCCCTCTGTGAGTGTGGGCCAGGCAAGGTCTTCAGCAGCCCCCACATGATTTTATTGTTGGGATGATTTCATTTTAGAAAAATTCTGTGAGAGTTTAATGATGTGCAGTAGAAAACTGTGAACTGTGGGTTTTAGCTCAACAAAATGTTGAAGGGCAGCTGTTGTGTCTTTTAAATGGTAACATTTCACAAACTATACTCTTATCTCTTAATTTCCTCTCATTCAGAAACTACCGGGCTTCTGCCATTCTTTTTATTCCTGCCTTTTCCTTCTCTTTTTTCTTTTTAGCACTGTGTTGGGCACAAAAGAAACTCTTACTACATATTTGCTGGTTCAGTGAATTGATTTGTTTTTTTAAAGTTTTTTTTTTTTTTTTTTTTTTTTGGTGGTGCTGGGGATCGAACTCAGGCCCTTGTGCTTACAAGGCAAGACTCTAATCATTGAGCTAAATCCCCAGCCCGATTTTTTTCTTAATGTAATCAATCTTTGTGTGCTTTTATGCAACTCCTATTACCTTTTTCTTTTTTATTTCCTTGGTTTCTTGCTGTTCCTTCATTAAAATCAACACACCATAGAACTAAAACAGATGTTTCATGTAGAGCGTAAGTAAATTGATAAATTTAATGTTTTATAGTTTTCAGAAAAGAAAAAATGAGAAGCTTATTTTTCAACCTTGACCGATTTCTCTCTTTAAAATTAAAACTGCTTGAAATAAAATTTTCCTTTTATTTCTTATAATTGATGACATATTGGTGAAGTATTTAACATAACAGGATTGGGGCTGGGGATTTAGCTCAGTGATTAGAGTGCTTGCCTTGCAAGCACAAGGCCCTGAGTTCGATCCCCGGCACCACAAAAAAAAAAAAAAAAACCCAAAAAAAAACCATCTAACATAACAGGATTGAGGTAAGCAAAATATTTGCTTTGCTTCTCTCCTCACCTCAGTATTAATAACTTTGAAAGCTTTATTTTAAATATTAAGGGTATTTAGTAACTTTTTACTTTTAACTTTCAAAGAGAGAATGACATCCTAAGAAAATAACATTTTGATTCTAACCATAATCATATTACATACATCAAAAAATGGATAGGTTCTGCCTCAGGATATTTGATTACGATTAGAAAAAGAGCTCTCGCACACTTATGTTAGACTATTCTGGCTTTGAAGTGTCTTCCCTGGAGGTCACACCCTCACTTGAAGTGGTGTCTTTGTGCTGCACAGGGCCCGGGATTCCCCCAGTATCACTGTGAACTGAATAAGAGTGCTGACTGGACTGGAATGGAAGCTGGGAATGGACGGGACCCCAAAGGGAAATATTGGTGGAGAAAAAACAGAGCTGGGCAGGCCCTGGAGACCAGTTTTTAAATTGGGACAAGATCCTTGTGGGATCACATACATCAGACACCGGATGGCTTCTTAAGAGCAGGGAAGAGTTTTGTGGACGTTCACTGCTGCCGCCCCCAAATGTCCAAGTGGCTGAAACAGCCCCAGACCCCACTTTCCCTCTGAGAAGAGACGGTTAAGGGCACAGAGAAGATGTTTCTGGAGAAACAGGAGCCAGCTCTGGGCAGAACATGCAAGAGAACAAACACTGGAGGAGAATAATGGTCTATTTCAAGATTCACGTGTGTCCACACAAGAGCAAATTTGGAATAGAGATAACGGAGCTGGAGAAATACAGATCAATAATGCAGGTTTGCTGCAAGCTAATCATTGAGATGCTGTGGACATCGAGACTGAGGTAGCCATCCCCCCCCAGATCAGCGTAATATGGCCTGGTGCTATGAGAGCTCAGGTATAAAAGAAGAAAGGGGTCTGAGCTGGGACAGGGAGGAACATTTCCCCGAGCCAGTGCCCACATGAAGAAGCTTGCACACTGACATCAGCACGTACGGTGCACTGGTGGTTTGCTCGTCACAACTCAGGCAGTGCTTTAGAGCCAATGCGACAGTGTAGCAGAGTCATTCTCACTTAGCCCTCCTGTTGCACTTCTAATGCCATAAGGAACACTAACAGGATAAAAAAAAAAAATAAGGAAGCCATTTTAAGCTTACATATAAGCTGCAAGCACAATAGCAGTACAACTATCCATAATATACTTCTATCTAGATTCAATTCTTGTCAAAATCTTACCTAATTTGCATCGTCACTTCTTTTTTTTTTTTTTTTTTTTTGGTGCTGGGGATCGAACTGGGGCCCTTGTGCTTGCCAGCCAAGCACTCTAACCACTGAGCTAAATCCCCAGCCCCTCGTTATTTCTGTCTGTCTATCTATCTATCTACCTATCTATCTATTTATCTATCGATCATTTATCTATCTCTATCTCATATACATTTTTTACACAGAATCATTAGAAAGTTATATATGTGATGTCTCTTTAAATAACTTAATACTTTCTAATAGGAAATTTAACATCCATGCACTTTATTACCATCTTCTGAGCATGTTCATTGATCAAATAATTTTTTAGCATTTCCCCCCTCTAATACAAAATGCAGCTTAGGGTTATGGATATATCTAGTTATGATATTTTATTATCCTCCTTTAATATGTGCCTCACGGCCAGAGCTACACGATGTCCATCTAGCCCTTGATGATCCCAATTGATTACCTAGTGATGGTGTTTCTCATTGTCACTGTGTAAGTATAATTTCTCCTTGTGAACTAATATGCAATCCGTGGGAAACCAAAGACCATTCGGATATCCTGTTATTCATAAAAAATCTTCCTCTGTTTAGCAACAACTGATGATTGCTACCTAATTCAGTCTTTATTGTGATGGCAACAAAATGTTTAGCAGTCCTCCAGATATATCAGTTTCAACAGGCATTCTATAGCAAACAGGACACTGCTCTACCTTCTTGCTTATATATTTGGCTGCTATATGCTAGAACTGTCCTACACTTGGTCAGTGGACACCCCCTGGAGTAGATGTTCACATCTTTGGACATGCCCCTACTACACTTTTTTATTATTAACTTTATAGCACAACCAGACATTTCTGCCTTGTTCTAGTCCAGGAATCAGCTATTTATCTAAGGATTTCTGGTTGTTTCTGATATTAAAGACCGAGATTGAGAAAAACCAATGACAGCTGCAGTGAAGAGAATGGGAGAACAGTAGGAAGAGCTATCTGGCAAAGTCTGCTCTTACCGATAGAATGCACATGTGGTTTTCTCCTAAATGAATGAATGACAGCACAGAAGAGGAAGATAGGGGCTGGAGAATGAGGAGCTGGCACATGAGGTCAGAAACTGACATACTTCTCTCATGAATATTGATAGTAGTTGAAATTAACACCAAGCAAACTTGCACTCAGAAATATTTTTGGGTGCCGATGGCTTTGTGGTTTTTTTTTTTTTGTCCTTTTCTTTAGGGAGTTAGTTTGCTTCTGTGTTGCTGAGGCTGGGATGCTGACTGTCCCTGAAAGTTTCAGAAGTTAGAGTGCTGGTGTCCAAGGGTGGCAGTACTTGGAGTTGGTGAAAACTCCAGGAGTTCAGGCTTAATGGGTTGTCTTTAGGTCATTGGAGGTATGCCCTTTAATGGCACAGTGGAGGCCCAATCTCTCTGATTTCCTGTTTGGTGATCTAAGCTCTCTGATACACATGTATCTGCTCCTGCCATGATATATTCTCATCAAACATCCGTATCAGACCCTAAACCAATGGGACTACCTGATTTTAGACTATGAATCTCCAAAGCTATGAGATGAATAATCTTTTTCTCTTTATAAAGTTACCTGCTATTATGGCTTGTGTCTAGATGTCCCCTTGAAGTCTCATGTGGTCATAGGTGGGGCTGTTTCAGAGGTGGCTGGATCTAGAGTGTGTGGGGCTGGGATTAAGGGTGTGTGATTGCTAAATTAGTCCACTGATTGGTTTGGCATAGTTTTGGGTGTGAGTGAATGTAAAGGGGCAGAAAGAAGCTACTATTGTCGCCTATAGCTTGATGCCTTCTGCCCTCTGTCTTCTGCCTCCCATGAACTGTTTGTCCTCTGCAATACCCCTCTGCCATGCCAGCCTGCATTGGAGCCAGCCAACTATGAACTGAAACAGCCAGAGAAAGTAACTAAGACAGCTGCTTTAGATATTTCATTGTAGTAGTGCAAATATGACTAGTACTAGACAGTAAAATCATTAAAGACAGTTTATCAGCATCTTATAGGCCACTATGTTAGTCAGTTTTACATTTCTATAACGCCTGAGATAATCAACTTAAAAAGGAGGAGAGGTTTATTTTGGATCACAGTTTCAGTCTACGTTCAGTTGACCAGGCTGCTTTTGGGCCTGTTTTGAAGCAGTAACCATGGCAGAAGGTCATGGTGAATTGAGTTCATCTCACAGTAACTAGGAACTCAAAAAGAGAAGGAGGAAGAGACCTGAGTCCCACAGTCCCCTTCAAGGGCATGCCCCAATGACCTAACTTCCTCCCACTTGGCCCCAACTTGCAAAGGCCCTCCCAATAGTGTCATAGGTTGAGGATCAAGCCTTGACCACATAGGGTATCCGTAAGATACTTGCATAATTACAAAGTATTTTTGATAATTTTTTTATATAAATCACTTCACAATTACAAAGCGTTTTTACAGACCTCATTTAATCACCACAAAACTCTGTAATACTAAAAATAAAGGTTGGTGTTGTTTGTATTACGTATTATAGGTTGCTAAGGCTGGCAGAGTTCAAATGGTGTTCTCAATGTCACTTTAGTCTTACTAATTAGTGGCTTAGAACCCATGTATCTCAACTCCTTGCTCAATGCATTTGCCAATTGAAAAACTTACATTTATGATTACTTCTCACGCACTAAGGGAAAGGAGACAGGATGACTTTTTGGTCTGTCAGCTTAACAAAACTTTGTGGCTAAATTCACCTGAAGTAATAATGGCCTGAGAAAATAGGGTAACACTGCCCAAACCCATAGCAGTTCAAGTTGAAGCAGATAGGCAACTTAATCATTTTCAATGAGGAAAACCAGTGCTGGGATCATGTTGACAAGGGATGTCACAGTAGTGAGGGCTATTTTGGAAATGAAAAAAAATTCATCATACAAGGCTCTGATTAGAGGTTTTTATGGTTATGGAAACAGATATTCTCATTTACTCGACCCAACATTCTCCAGTGCCAAGTAAAACAAATCTGATAATCCTCATTTTCATTCTCAGGGGAGAAGTCACACAGATCTTTCCTAAGACCACTGAACATGGGGTTTGGAGAAGGGAAAATGCAGGCACATACAAGCAAAGAGTGAGAGTGGGATATCGTTAATGCATTGCGGAATGTCTTTAATTATTATTCTCTCTCAAAGCCTTCATTTTTCCCATGAGATTAGTTGTAGAAGAGGCTCTTTGAAAAGGGATGGAATGGGTAAGGAGTATACCTAGTGGCACCAGGAAAGGAGGAGTCAAGGTGCTGAATGGTAGGAAGTTAGTCCTGGGGAGCACTCAAAAGTGACATTAGAGTGGTTGCAAAGAGAGAAGCAATTGCAGTAATCCCTAGTTGCTGTGAAGAGAAGAAGTAGCCTAAAGAATGGTGGGGGCAGGTGGGGTGTGAAGGTCAGGGAGCCCTCCTGTTCACCTTCACTGGGCAGTGACTGCGAGTCTCATTAACCTCGGTGAGCGTGTGGAGACCTGAGAAATGCCAGTGAGAAACAAACATTAGCAAATCAGGGAAGGCAGTGGATCTTTAAATAAGTAGACAGGTGGAGCCAGGAGGGTCCCCAACCCACCAGACGACCTCACTTCCCTTGTCTAAGCTTCTCTGGTAAAGCACAGAGCCAAGGCTTACGTGAAAACAGCAGAAGCAGCCAGGGGAAGAGGAAGCTCTAAGGGACACAGGCAGAATCCAGAGTGCAGGACCAGTCCAGAGCAGTGAGAGGGTGGACTCTCTCTGGGCCTGCAAGTAAAACAAGGCATCCAGGGGTGGCCTGGTAGATACCTGCAGACACAGCAGTGAGGAGAGCAACTAGAAGAAAATCGCACCTAGTGATTGCAGACAGGGGAACACAGGAGGAGGATTCTTCTTTGAATCATAACTCATCATAAAAGATCAGAACCCCTGCACCAACCAGGGAACTTATACAGGAAGCAAGAAAAATTTGAAGAGGCAAATTATGGAGACTCTTCAAAAGAAGTCTGTGAAGAATCAAAGTATTTGGTTTCTTCTACCACATAAAAAGCCAGCAGTACCAACAGCTGCAAGCTCCATGCAAGGATCTCAGGAAGAAAACCAGCTTTCAGCAGAACTGGCGGCTCTGGCCATGAGCAGATGACAGAGATTTGCTGTTAGGGGAAAAGGAGACGCTGCTTATAGATTTCAGGCAACTTTTTGGTTCTTTGTTCAACATGGCCCAGGATGCTGACATTCTGTCAACTTAGAACTATGGAACTACAAATGTTGGGTTTAAACCAACGGCTGGTAATAGGGTTGTTTGAGACACAAGGACATTGTATTCATTTTTCAGTGCTGCCATTACAAAGTACTACAGATCTGGTGGATTCAACAATAGAAATTCTGTTTCTTATAGTTCCAGCGGCTGGAAGTCCAAGGTCAATGTGTGGGCAGGGTTGGTTTCTTCCAAGGCCTCTCTCCTTGCCTTGTAGGTGGTTGTCTCCTCTTTATGTCCCTACATATTCATCTCCTTGTTCTAATCTCCTTTATTCAGAGGGGCACCAGTCATATTGGATTAGGGCACACCCATATGACCTCACTTAATAACCTTTTCTAAAGATCCAACCACCAGATATATTCTAATGTATCTTAAATACCTAATATATAATTTTCTACTAAGTAGTGGTGAAGACTTCACAATATGAATTTTGGAGGGACACAGTTCAACCCACAGCAGGTAGACACTGCCAAGAATGAGGTGGGGACAAACCTTTGCATCCTTTTCTAGGAAATAAAGCAGATGATTTAGAAGCAGGATCCAGCATCCGACTTGGTTCCAGGCTCTAAGAATGATAGACCTGTTTAAAGCCACCTGGGAGTATGAGTGGAAGGAAGAAGGACCAAGGAGACATGCTAAGTGGCCATCTTAGAGAAAACCTTGCTGCATAAATATATTTGCTTCACACTTGTTTTTTAATATTATAGTATGAAAATATTTCAGTCAAATATTCTACAAGCAGTGTTTTTTGTCTGCATTGAGAATATCATATATTTTTACAAGATGAACTCACTAAATAATTTGTCTCTATAATCATTATTGTTTTATTGATACAGAAGGTGAAAAATTGTAGGCCTTCACAATTTCAATGAGTTCTGGCATAGTATATAAATATATCCAATTAAATACAAAGAGACTTCATCAAAAGATTCTTCTCACAAGTCAAGTTGTACTAAGGTTATACATTTTTAAAATTAGATCTTATACAAAATTGAAGTCCCTTTTAAAATTTTTGTTCATTTCCTCATTAGCTTGAATAAGGAAAAGGTCAGAAAATGTGTTGTTTTCAAGATGTAATTTGCTAAAACCAAAAGCAAAGTTTTTCACTCTTAATTTGTTTTACTTTTTGAGTAAAGAGTTTTTTTTTTTTAAAGGTAAGATTTAGATGACTGGTTCACAAATCAATCTCCAGAACATCATAGGATGGGTTTACAAAGTGATTCTGCCAAAGTCGAAGCCATTTCCTCAAATCTAAGTGATTATGGGTTCTGTACCAGTTTGCTGCTATACAAACAGTGTAATGCAGTGCTACAGTCTAGGGGGCTTAAACAATAGAAATCTGTTTTCTCTCAAATCTGAGGTGAGGGTGCTGGCAGGAATGGCTTCTTCTGAGGCCTCCCTCCTCGGCTTGCCTACAGCCCATCTTCTCCCTGCATCTCCACATTTCTTTTTAAGTGCTATATATGCCCACATTTCCCTTTCTCACCAGGACGCCCATCATACTGGATAAAGCTCCATCCACTTTAATGACTCATTTCATCTTAATTACCTATTTGAAAGTTCTATCTTCAAATTCAGTCATATTCTGAGGTAGTAGAGGTTGGAATTTCTACACATGAATTTTGAGGGGGAGATAATCTAGTCCATAAGAACAGCAAAGAAACAAGGCGTACACTGCCATGCCTAGAACTGTTTTGTGTTTGACAGCAGGGGGTTTATCTACCTCGTCTTTATTCCATTACCTAGAATGATTCCTCCTGCACCCAAAGCTAGCCAGTCCCTCCTGTGCTATCTGACTCCTGCGGGGTCCAAGCGAAGCTATGAAAGAAAGATGAGAAGTAGAAAAAGTTTTATTCGGTTTGCCCCAATTTAATGAGACTTTGACTCTATCTTTGGCAGATATTTAAAACTGATTCTCCCTCAGCTTGGATGAGCAAAGTTCACTCCTTTTTTTCTGTGGCTTTCAGCATCCTCACGGGCTGCATGTAGCTATACACGTGATCTGATCTCCTCCGGTTATCTCCTTGGCTTCTTCCCTGGACCTGGGGAGTGGGTGGAACGCCAGTCCTGGCCGTACTCTTGGGCAATATTTTAAATGTCTGCAGATTGGTTTTCCCTTCTGAGTAGCCCTGTTGATTTGAAATCTGGAAACATACATCCTCATTCTCTTTTCCTGTCTCCTATGGCTTCAAACTTCAACTATCGATTAGGCTAATCAGGAGTCTCTTATAACAGCTGCAAACACCTTTATGGGAACACAGGCATTTGAAGCTGCTCTTCAACTTGCAATTCAGCTTCAGTCCATTGTAATTTGAAAATGACATTTAATGTCTGCAATCTACTGAACATCATAGCTGAGTAACACAGCACATGTTGGGTGATGAAAGCAAGGAACTGCCACTGCTCAGGGCCACAAGAGAGGTTTGGATCTCATGGTGCCAGCTCAGGAAAAGATCCAAATTCAAATCTCCAAGTTTCCACACTACTGGATGTGTAATGCTTTTTGCCCTATCATAAAGCCGAAAAATTGTAAGTTGAGCACCTTCTGTTTGAAGAAGGCCATTTGGAAAAGCAAGTATCATGAAGCCCAAAGGGAGGTGGGTTCCACCTGGAGGCCAAGAGAAGAGAGCTGTCCAGAAAAAGCCACCTATTCGCTGTGAGAGGCTGTGGGTGCAGGTGTACTTGCTGTACGCACAGCCTCTCACAGTGGAAACAATACAGCATCTCTCAGGCTTCAGATCACAAGGAATCCCACACTGCCACCCGTCGTGGAAATCGCTGCGGAAGCCCCGGTTCCCTTTTGTCAGTTCGGGGATTGTACAGCAACAGGCGCTGGTCATCTCTTCCTCCTCCACCTCTCCCTTCCCCCGAACTACACTTCTAATCAAACTACACTTCTCCATCTGTCCATCACAGAACCAAAACCACGCGTCCAAATAAACACAGAGGGCTGGTCCATGTTTTTCTTCTCAGTCAGAAAGTGACTGACAAGTGTTAAATCACTGTCTATGGCTTCATTATTGTTATTAACTATTTTTAGCTCTTCCCATAGAAAAATGACGACGTTCTAACAACTTTTTCAGATATCATTAATGCTCCTAACAATCTCATGAAGAACTATGACACATAGATAGTAAAGGATATTATACAACTATTAAAATCACATTAAGAAATCACCTGGAAAAAGCTCATAGCATGTATTAAGTGGAAAAAGCAAGTTAAATACATTTTCATAAACTTTTTTGTAATAAATAAGAGCATGTATGTGAACATGCATGGAAGAAAGACTGGAAAAAAATAAGTGAAATTATAGTCCCAATAGGTGGTAAAATAAGAAATTTTTAAATTTTATTTTACTGTATGTTCCTATATTTTTAATTTATTCTTACAATGAGAATGTATTACTTTTATAACCTGAAAATGTTATTAAAAAGATACATGTCTGGAGAGTAACATGGTAGATAAATCAGAAAGGGGAATGATAACAATAACAAAACCCATCATTTATGAAGCTCTTCTTATGGATCAGTCGGAGATTTACGTATTTGTACTAATTAACATGATTTTCACCATGACTCTCTGAGAGGCCTGCTATTCTTATCTCCATTTTAGAGATGGGAAAAGCTAGGCACAGGGAGGTCAAGTTGCTAGAGGCAAGCGGAGGCATCGTTCAATGTCAAACCCTGTCTGTGTTTGTTCTTAGTCCCTGTGACAAGTTGCTGTTTCTCTTAGTGCACAACTATTAGGTGTTCAAAGCAACAGTCTAGAAAGAGCATGTTATTATTAGTGAATCTTCTAAGGGTGCATTTATACAGTCCCAAATGAGGGATGTTAAAGCTCTGCCATCAAAGGAATGCTCAGTAGTTGCACCCAAAGGTCTTTGCTGACTTTCCCAACTATGTTCCTCAGATGACCTTGTTCTGAAAATGGTAACTTCACATTAAAATTCCCCTTTTGAGAGCAAATTTCCAAGAAGTGGAAAAAGAACAGGTGATCGAATAATATTTCAGAAGATAAAATCTGGAGCTAATTTAAGTGGCTAGTTCACTAGACACCAGTGTAAAAATCTGGATGTGCCGTGCTTTCTCCTCCTCAGACTTTTCTCCAGGCTGTTTTTCTTTACCTGGAACGCTCTGCCCTCAGACACTGGTGAAACTCAAGCTCCCTTCACCCAGGACCATCCTCGGAGAGCTTCTTTGACTGGGTCATCCAAAATTTCAAACTCCATTTTCTGCTTCCCCTCTCTCTGCTTCATTTCTCCTTCTAGTCTTACCTCCATCTGCAATCACATTCTACATTCCTTTTAGTTTTGTCTCCTATGTATCCTTAGAATGTAAAAGCCTCAAGTTTGGGGTCTGCAACTGTTTTCTTCAATGTCTACTGCCAATACTTACGGCATGCTGTACTGTCATAGAGGCTCAATGTGTTATCTGTGGAAGGACTGAGTGAAAGATTTCTTGGGTGAATGGAGAACCCTACACAGTATGAGGAGCTGGTGTGCAGGTATTAGGAGTGATTGATTTGAAGGCGTTGGCTCATGCCAGAATTCAGAGTGTGCCTAACTCAGAGAGACCAATGAATTTGATGATGAGAAAATAAAACATGAATGCTCTTAATCAACTACCTATCTCCTTCAAGTTGAGACTTTATTGTCAGGAAGGATCACCAGCTTCTCCTAAGATGATTTTGGTATAAATCTGAAGAAAGGCTTCCAGGATCTTGGAAAGTAGAATTAAGTTCAGAAAAACAGGACCAAGATGATTTTGTTGATGAATCTTCTTTCTGGGTAAGAAATGCTCCAACACTTTTAGGGGGCTGATCTGTAATTTTTTGTTTGGAATGGAATCTATCATGATTATGTATATAGGAAATATTTTAAATATGAAATATAGAAAACATCTGGATTACTTGGCAATATAGAAATTGGTCTAATAATGAAAATTGATTACCTGAGGTGTATGATTGGTCCCATTTGTCACTCCTTAGGGAAAGGGTTGAATCCGTTTACTAAAAAATGGAATCTAAAATCAAAGAATCAACTATAGGTTTTTCTGGGTAGGGTTAGTCATCTCAGATCTAATTCGCCCAGCAGAACACTGGCTTCTCCCCTCTCTCATTTATTGATCAAGTGCAAGCTAATTACAATAATTTAGATTCCTGAGTACTACAGGAACTTGACTGATTGAAATGAAGGAGATGGAGGAAGGCTGTCCAGCTCCTCCAGACTGATAAAATTTGCTTTGTAGCTACAGAGCAAAGACTTACAACTGAATGTGCAGTATCAATCAAATGAGAAAGAACAGTTCCTTCAGAAATGAGAGTATTTATTTCAGCAAATATTATTGAAGTATACTATATAAAATGTATATCAATCTTAATTGCACAGCTAAGTTCATTTTCTCAAGTGAATACACTCATTTGTATGACCCGCACACAGAAGATGAAACAGAATACTGTACCAGAACTCACCCCTCTCCTGTCACCATCATCACCCCGAGGGACACTTCTGTCCTGGTTTGCAAAACCACACATTAGTTTTGTCTGTTCTTGTACTCTGCACAAATGGAATCACACTTCTATGCCTCTGTGAGCAGCCTCCCTGACTCACCACCACATCAGCAAAATTCATCCATGAGACATGCAGCTAAACCTCATCAATTCACATTGTTTTCCACCCTAAGACTAGGATTACAATTCACCCATCTCTCATCACAGTTGAACATCTGGCTGCCCCAGTACGTGGCTACTGTGTATGGCCACTGGTATCATTTGGTAAGTGTGTGTGTCTGACTTAGTTGGCTTTACAACTAGGAGTGGTATTCTGGATCAAAGGGTATTACATGTCCAACTCCCATAAATACTGTTGACAAAGAGTTGTCTGTATTGACTGTACCGATCCGTACTCCCAATGACCCAGAGTTACTGTACATTTTCATAAACATTTACTTTCACATACCTGATTTTTTTTTTTTTTTGTGGTGCCGGGGATCGAACTCAGGGCCTTGTGCTTGCAAGGCAAGCACTCTAATCACTGAGCCAAATCCCCAGCCCTCACATATCTGATTTTAGCCAATCTAGTTGTTGGCTAGTCTTACCACCTGACCTTTTCTATTTGGATCTTCTCGATAACATTTTCTTGTTTGTCAAACATCTGGAAATCCTTTGCAAAACTGTCTACCTGTCTCCTGCTGACATCCCTCCTGTGTTATATTGAATGACTCCAAAATGTGTTCAAGACCTAATTCTCAGAACCTATGCATGCTATCTCACATGTAAAACCATACATGTTAAGTATCTTACCATGTGTGATTGAAGAAGTCATCAAGTTGTAAGGCTACTCAGTGACCAGATTGGCTTACAATCTTTTTTGCAGATGTGATAAAGTTAAGAATCTTGAGGTAGGGAGACTATCCTCGGTCCTTTAAATAGGCCCAATGCAATCCTGATAAGAGGGAAGCAGGAAAGAGAAAAGTAAGATATAAGAACAGAACTAGAGGTCAGAGAGGAGGAAAGATGCTACACTGCAGCTTTGAAGATGGAGAAAGGGCCCAGAAACTAAGGTTTGAAGGTGGCTTGTAGAAGCTGGAAACAGAATCTATGAAGACTTCAGAAGGAACAGAAGTATGTTCAAATCTGTTCGTGCTTTCTTTTTTTCCTCTGTTTACCTCTGTGAATTTATTTAAGAATTCTGACATCCAGGCTTTTAAGATGATATATTTAAGTCACTAGGTTGTGGTAATTTGTTATAGTAGCATTGGGAAACAAATACACCTCTCTTCCTAATCTGGAGGAATTCTTGATATTCTTAGAATATCATCTTTTCCACATATAAGCATTTTATAGCATTCTGTGGCCACTCTCTGCCTCCACCATAGATGACTATGAATAGTTCATTTCAATGACTAATTCAGTGATGGCAAACCTTTTAGAGCTTTCAGTAATAGTAAACAGCTGGCTGCAGCATGTATGCCATAGGTTTGCCACCACTGGTCTAACTGTTCTTTTTTTTTTTTCTTTTACAGTAAGGAAATCTTGTACATTCCTTAGGAAATCTTTGCCCATGTAAAGGTCAAGAAGATAGCCCTATGTTTTCTTAAAATCTTTTAGTCCCCTCGTGAAAGCAAGCAGGCCCATGCAAGCAAGCAAGCAGGCAGTCACATTGAACATCCTGATGCAAGAATGTAATAACCATCCATCAGCTCCAAGCTGGCTCTAGATTTTGCTTCTCCTTGACATGGGTCAGCAGAGGCTCAGACTAAACAACCTACCCGATCCTGGACAAGGACATGGGCTCAGGGGGAACAGGTAAGCCCAGAAAGCCAGCAGACCTAGGGAAAAATCAAGGACCTGGCCAGCCACTTCAGGGACTCCAATGTTACCTTTAGATAGTGACTGGGTGAGAGAAAACCACAGAAGCCCACTGTAGAGGAAGTGAGACAGACAGTCCCCCCGGAGAAATGTGAGCTCAGGTTGGGAAGGACACAGGCACTGCCTTCCGTAGGGTGTAACCAGACTCAATGGGCATCAACATTAAATCCAACAGACTATTTGCACCCCCACCCTCAGGCCTGTATCCAGCAGAGATCAGAGTGCTGATTGCTTTTCCTATATAACAATGTAAATAAGAACACACCTTGGCTTCAAGAACACAGGTAACAAAAATACATCCAGCTCCCAACATCCAAGAAAGTGGAAGAGTGATAAGCAGCAACAAACCAGCCTTTATAAGATTCAGAATGCAGACATTGAAAAATAACAACTTGGGGGAGAAAAGAAGGAGGGAAGTGGATCCCTGGGACCCAAGAAGTTCTGCCAGGAAAACTGGAGCCTACAAAGAAATTGAAGAGACAGAATACAGTACAGAAAAAGGATGGGACGATCTGTTCTTTCTCCTTGGCTCAAGGCTCGAAAGAAAGGAAGAACAAATCTAGGAGAAATGCAAAAGCTGGTGACTCCAGAGGCCTCCAGAGAGAAATACACGAATGGAACAGACTGGCAGATGCTGTGTGTTGTGATGGCTGGTGAATGACTTCAGTCCAAGCATCTGCCATGTTCCCTAGAGGGAGTGCTTGATCAGACGCCATTCCAACTGAACCTGGGATTCAGAGCAGTGATGAGTTGGGTTCATCTCAGGGCTCCCAGTCTTAAACTCTCACAGTGACTGGGTGAGGGACAGCCTAAGTAGATGTCTGTGGTCAGGGAGCCTTGGTCAGGCCAGCAAGAGACACCTAGGGTGATATAACCTAACAGCCCAGGCCCCACCTCCAAGACCAGAGGCCAGGTTCAGCCTGAATCACCATGGATTTGAAATCCCCAGAACCAGCACCCTGCCCTAATCCTACAGCCGACATACTGGTGATTATCCAGCACCAATATGGGCTCTGATTGCCTTCTTTGTCTAACAGTAAGAGCAGGGATGCATTTTGAATTGGACACTGCCACAAAACTGTAGACCCTGGAAGATAACCATAGCCTTGGAATCACAGAGAAATTTCTTTTTTGTTTCTTTTCTTTCTTTCTTTTTTTTTTTTTTTTTGTTGGTGTTCATTTGTTTGTTTTTGTTTGTTGTGAATGTGAGCATGTTTTTAGTTCTTTTGTTTTGTTTGTGTTTTCTTTTCCTCTTCTTTTATTCCTTCCTATGTTCTTCATCAGTTTCCTAGGGCTTGGGTAATCTTCCTTTGTCCTTCAACCTTGCTTCTAATCTTTTTTCTCCTTTCATTTCTCTACTTTTTTCTCTTCTAACTTTTCATTTTTCTCCTCATAGTTATTTCTGTCTTAATGCACTGTGTATAATTTTTTCTTTTTTCTTCCCTTTTTTCCTTTTATCATCTATTTCATATCAATTTTTGTTTTATCTTACATAATTCTATAGATACCTTTTTACTCTCAGTTAGATCTTTTGTACCACTTCTCTCTCTTCCTTTTCATATTTAGGATTAAGGTTTCATTGTTTTCCTTCTACATACCTCCACTTCCCAAACACTAAATCTTCAGTAGTATAACCATACAGCTTTGTTACTCTTTTCATAATTAACTCTGTAAAATTATTGTTCAATTTTTTTCTACCATCAGCAGAGATACAGCTGTTGCATTTAGCACATATTAGCTGTGAGTCAATTCCTAGGTTGCCTTAATGTTTACATCATAATTTCTGGTTTCTTCTCTAAGATTAAAGGCAGTACATAACTAGCTGCTATGGTATGTTAATATCTAATTTGTCCTGGGGAATACTACGGTAGCTGTTTCACTTGATGCTAACAGAGTCACATAATGACTGCTATTTCTCTGTAAGCCAACACTCATTTTACCTTTGTGACATTAATAATACTAAAGTACACTCCTAGAGAACTTGGTTAATGGGCTAACACATTGCCTTCTCCTTTCTCAGAATGACCAAGGTGATCAAATCTTGGGATTGTGGCAAAGGATTACAGTTAGCCATGTCCAAAGTATATCACGGAAAAATAACTGAAGAGATCTCCATACTAGCAACAAAGCCTTTAGACTATAAATCCATAAGCCTCAGCATGAAAGAAAACAAACAAGCAAAAACAATAGAACCATGGGAAGAAAAGGCAACAAAACACCTCCCAAAGCTTCCAACTCCCCTGAAACCAATCCAAGGGGCACGAAGGTGGAGAGTATTATAAATCACATGTCTGAATTACTTGAAAGACTAGCCGAGGAGGTTACAAAACAGCTCAAAGAGATACTCAATAGGAATAGAGAGAATAGAACTAAACAGATAATGGAAGTAATAACTAAAAAGATGCAGAAACTCTCAGAAGATACTAATAAAAAGCTAGGTTAGCTAAACAAAATTATATAAGACATGAATGACCAGTTTACCAAAGAATTAGAGTCCATGAAAAGGTTTCAATAAGGTACTCAGTAGATTAAAAATCATACAGAAAGTATGAGCAGTAGGACCGAATGACATGAGGACAAAATTTTAGAACTAGAAGATAATGATGTTTTTAAATACCAACCACTCAAAGACATCTTAAAAACAACAAGAAAAATGGATCCAACAACTGTTAGATGATGCAAAGAAGACCAATCTAAGACTAATTGGGATAAGTAAAAAATTAGAAGACAACACAAATGACCATAAAAAGCCTGTTCACAGAAGTAATGGCAGAAAACTCCCCAAATATACAGAAAAAAATAAACATACAGATAAATGAGGCATATAGAACACCAAATAGCCATGACCAAAAGAGACATGTAACATTCTACTCAAAGTTGCAGAAGTCCATCACAGGGACAAAATCTTAAAAGCTATTACCAAAAGGAAATTAATCGTATATAAAGGTAAACCCATTAGAATCACAGAAGACTTCTCTCCCCAAACCTTAAAAGCTAGGAGGGCTTGAAGTGAAGTGTCTCAAGCCCTAAAAGATAACTTCCAACCTCAACTTATGTATCCTGCAAAATCATTTTTTAAAATTGCTGGAGAAATGAAATGTTTCCATATAAAGAGTACCTGGAGAAATTCACGACCACCAAGCCAGCATTACAAAAATTCTCAAGGATATCCTAGAAAGAGACAATGAAGCCAAAAATATCAATAAGTCAAAAAGAATAAATATACCTGGCAGGATGAACAGCTAAGCAAAAGAGGAAAAAATGAGGAAATCAGCAACAGGAAAATAATGCTGTGACAGCAATGTCAGTACTGCTCAGTAATAAGTCTCAGTGTGAATGATCTCAGTTCCTCTATCAAAAGGCACAGATTGACAGAATGGATCAAGAAAGAAAACCCAACAATATTCAGTATACAAAAACATTTAATTAAAAAAGATACAAGATTAAAATTTGAAGGATGAAAAATAATACTTCAGGCAATGGGAACCTGGAAAAAAGCATAAGTTGTTATCCTAATTTCTGATAAAATAGATTTCAAGCTAAGACTGATCAGAAGAGACAAACAAGGTTACCACATATTGGTTAAGGGAATAATTCAACGGGAAGAGTTAACAAATATAAACATATATGCACGAAATACTGGTGCACACAACTTCATAAAACAAACACTAATGGATATAAAAAATCAGATAAACATAAATACAGTTGTTGTGGGGGACATTAATACCCCACTGGCACAAATAGATAGATCAAGTGGACGAAAAAAAAAATCAACTAAGAAATACCAGAGTTGAACCAAACCTTCCAACAAATGGACTTAATAGATATCTGTACAGAGTATTCCATCCAACGACAACAGAATACACATTCTTCTCAGCAGCACATGGAACTTTATCCAAAATAGACCACATACTAGGCAATAAATCATGCTTAAGTAAACACAAAAGAATCAAAGTTATCCTATGCATATTATTGGACCATAGTGCACTGAAACTAGATATAAATGGCAAAAGGCACCACAGAAACTATGCAAACACATAGAAACTAAATAAATCTCTCTTGAGTAATCAGTGGGTTACAGATGAAATTGAAGAAGAAACTAGACAGTTTGCACAAACAACGATGCCAGTACGACATACTGGAACCTATGAGATACAATGAAAGCACTCTGAAGAAGGAAGTTCATAGCAGTGAACTCTCACATCAGAAAAACAGAACGTACAGTGAGGGAACCCACTCCCACCAATGCAGGGGTAGCTATCCTATACTCCGATAGAGTGTGCTTTAAGCCAAAACTGATCAAAAGAGGCAAAAATGTTCACTACATATTGATTAAGGGACCAATCTAACAGGAAGAGATAAGAATCTCTTAACACATATACACTGAATTGTGGCCTATCAACTTCATAAAAAAAGGTGCCACCAGACAAAAATACCAGACAAGTATAAACAGAATCATAGTGGAGGACTTCAATATCCCACTGTCACAAATAGACAGATAAACTAGACCAAAACCAAACCAAGTCAAAGCAAAAACAAAACAAAAGAAAACAACAACAAAGAAATATCAAAATTGAACAAAGCCTTTGAACAAATGGACTTAATATATATCTACAGTGTGTTCCATCTAATAACAACAGAATACACGTTTTTTTCAGCAGCACACAGAACTTTTTCCAAAATAGACCACAAACTCTCCAATAAAGCAAGACTAAATAAACATAAAACAATTGAAATTATACCGGGTAAATTATCAGATCATGGTGCAATGAAGTTAGAATTTAGTGACAAAAGAAAACACAGAAATTATGCAGATGCCTAGAAACTAAGCCATACACTATTTTATAAACAATGGGTTACATAAGAAATCAAAGAAGAAATAAGACAGTCTCTAGAACTAATGCCAGTACAACATAGCAGAACTTATGGGACACAATGAAAGCAGTCCCAAGAGGGAAGTTTTTAGCTGTGAATGTCCACATCAGCAAAACCAAGTGAGCCCAAATAAATAACCTAATCATGCACCTCAACATCCTAGAAAAACAATAACAATAATAACCCAAAGCTAGTACAAAGGAGGAAATTATAAACATCAGAGCAGACATCAATGAATTTAGACAAAAACAAAAACAAAACAAAGCAACAACAACAAAAAACCCAAAGAATTAATGAAATGAAGATCTGGTTCTTTGAAAGAATAACTAAAATAGACAAACCCTTAGGTAAACTACAAAAAGAGAGAAAAGGCCCACATCAATGCAACTAGAAATGCAAAAGGTGAAATCACAGTCAACACTGCCAACATCAAAAAGATTATTAACAGTTACTTTGCAAACCTTTACACTAATAAATTGAAGAACTCAGAAGAAATGGATAGATTCCTAGATACATATGAATTACCAAAACTAAACCAAGAAAATTTAAAACCATTCAATAACAGGCAATGAAATTGAAGCAGTAAAAACAAAACAAAACAAACCACTAGTAACTAAGAAAAGCCCAGGTCTGAATGGATTCACCACTGAATTTGGGGAAGTTCTAACACCAATACTCCTCAATCTGACCAAAGCAATTTGTGGCAAATGTATCACCAATATCATATTAAAAGAGGAAAAACTGAAAGCTTTCTCTTTAAAATCAGGAACAAAACAAAGATGTCTATTTTCATCACTCCTGCTTAATATAGTACTTGAAACATCAGCAAGAGATATTAGGCAAGGAAAAAATATTGTAGATATGTATAGGAAAGGAAAAAGTCAAATTATCATTTTGTGCAGATTACATGATCTTCTACATAGAAGACCAGAGGGAAAAAAATCCACCAAAAACTCTGAGAATTAATAACCAAATAGCAGGATACAAAGTTAACACTCAAAAAATCAATAGCATTCTTATAGTAATAATAAACCTATTAAGAAATAAATTAGAAAAAATCTAGCATTCAAAATAGCTCCAAGAAAATTTAAATACCTAGGAATTAATGAAACTAAGGAACTGAAAGACATCTACAATGAAAACTATAGCACTCTTGAAAAGGAAATTGAAGAGGGCATCAGAAAATGGAAAGATATCCCCTGTTCCTAGATAGGCAGAACTAATTTGGCCAAAATGGCCACAATTCCAAAATCAACATACAGATTTGAAGCAATCTCAATCAAATTTCCAACAGAATTCTTCACAGAAGCAGGAGGCATCACAATCCTGGACTTGAAGTTATATTACAAAACTACTGTGAGAAAAACTGCATGCTATTGCCACAAACACAGACATGAAGATCAATAGAATATAATAGTGGATGAAGAAACAACCCCAGATACTTTTGACAATTGCAAAAATCATGTGCTGGGGGAAAGATAGTATGTTTAATAATAGTGCTGGGAAAATTGGCTATCCACATGCAGAAGATTGAGTCTAGACCTATATGCCAAGGGCCAGTGCCACAGTGGAAACAAAGGACCCAGATGGAGCGTGCAATGAAGACAGAGACACAAGTTCTCTGGCTCCAACTCAGAGCTGGAACAAGTTTATTTCTTACAGAGTTGGTTTTAGAGGGTAGGAGTATGGTAGGAGTACCTTTGCTTAGTATATGATCGAGAAACTGATTAACACCACTGACTCAGTTTATCTTTAAACCCAGCTTCCTAGGCTACTTCTTTGTTCCTGGACAGCTTATTTATGCTGGAGGCCTATTCCTCCTGGGCATGTCAATGTCAGAGTCAGCAGCTCTTCTGCAACTATTCCTTGGTCAAAGTTCTCCAGGAGCAAGTTAACCCTTAGCAAAGGAGCTGTTAATTCTTAGCAAAGGAGCTGCACACCATCCATACTCCCACACTATAGCTTTCACCATGTACTAAACTGAAAGTAAAATGTATCAAAGAACTAAATGTCAAAATAGGAACACTCGCTGGAAGACAACATAGGTAAAACTTTTGAAGTCATAAGTGTAGGCAAAGACTTTCTGAACGGATCCCAATTTGCACAGGGAATAGTATTGAGAATTAACAAATGGGATCATATCAAATGAAAAAGAATCTGCACAGCAAAAGAAATGGCCAACAGAATAAAAAGAGCTCACAGAGAGAAAATAATTTTGACAGCTATCCCTCAGAAAGAGTACT
This sequence comes from Hystrix cristata, assembly GCA_004026905.1. NCBI lineage: Eukaryota > Metazoa > Chordata > Mammalia > Rodentia > Hystricidae > Hystrix > Hystrix cristata. The sequence continues at coordinate 25,048 of PVJO010007287.1, forward strand.
AATATCTAGAATATATCATGAACTAAAAAAAAATTAGAACCTCCACAATAAAAGACCTCATCAAAAAATGAGCAAGCGAAATGAATAGATATTTCCCATAAGAAGTACAAATGGTCAATAAATACATGAAAAAATGTTCAACATCTCTGGCAATTAGGGAAATGCAAATTAAAGTAAAAATTGTATTCCATCTTAGCCCCACTCTCAAATTGGCCATCATCAAGCTTTGGGGAAGAAGGAACCCTTTTACATTGGTGAAAATATAAACTATTATAAACCACAATGGAAATGAATATGGAGATTCCTTATAAAAACTAAAACTACAAATTCCATTTGACCCAGTTATTCCCTTCTAGGTATCTTCCCAAAAGAATTAAAAAACATCATGTTACAGTGATACATGCTTCCCTATGCTTGTAGCAGCACAATTCATAATAGCTAAATAATGCAAGCAGCCTATATGTCTATCAACAGATGAGTGGATAAAGAAATTGTGGTATTCACACAGAATGGAGCAAGTACTCTGCCATAAAGAAGGATAGACTGAAGTCATTTGTAGAAAAATGGATGCACCTTAGGATCATAATATTCAGCGAAAGAAATCATATACACAAGCTTAAATATCATGTGATTTCTCTTATATGTGAAACCCAAAGTATAAATAAACAGCAAAATAAAAAATAGATAATATAAAGTAGGAAGATAGAGCTTTCTCAAATGAGAAGAGGATCAAGAGCTAGAGGGGGTATGGAGGGGATGAGAGGGAGGGAAAGGAGATAAAAAGAAGTTAGATGTGCTATGTACATGCACCAACTTTACACAAGGAATGTAAACATTTTGTACTACAAACATGTACCAATAAAAGTAAAAATTAAAAATATTTACTATTTTAGCCAATCCATTGAATTTTGAGTGTGTGGTGAGAGGCATAAATTAAGGTATATTTATTTTCACATGTGAAAATTCATCTAATCAAATACTATTTTTTGGAACAGCTACTCTTCCCCCACTTCCCTGAAGCCTCACCCTTGTCAGAGCATTGTGGGGCCTGGTCCACTTCTTCTGGTCTCCCTCCCTCACTTGTTTTCTTACCTATTCTCCAAGAGGAGTCCTGTGTTCTTAGAAAGAAACAGGAAGGGCTATCCTTGGAGAGGAAAATAGCTAGGATGTACGCTTTCCTAATTCCCTAGGACATTAGCCTACTGCTGGCCATTGGCATGGCTGGCAGCCTGTGTCACAGCTTGTGATTCCCATTCCCTAAGAACCAGGATACCTGGCATAATGACACAATAAGCAGTGAAGGGACAAGTTAGCTACTCAGAAGGAGCCTTGGATGCCTTCAGCTGAGATTTGTTACTCACGTGGATAGTTGGTTTTCAAGGATGTGTCTCGGTAGTGTTATGGTTTGGATGTTAATATCCCTCCAAAGCCTCATGTGTTTGAGAAGTGACTGGGTCATGGGGTCACTGGACAATGGCTAACTTGCTGTTAGGAGTTAGGGCCTGGTTAGAGGTAGGTCACTGGGACCACTGGTCTTGTCCCGGGCTCCTCCTTTCTCTCCCTGCTTTCTGGCCACCATGATATGGCAGCTTTTCTTTAGCAGACAACTCTACCATGCTGTTTCTGCTTTTGAGGCTAACCATGGATTGAAACTTCTGAACCAAAATAAACGTCTTCTCCTTTTTTTTTTTTTTTGTGCTGGGGATCAAACTCAGGGCCTTGCACTTGCTAGGCAAGCACTCTACCACTTGAGCTAAATCCCCAATACCAAGCCTCTTCTTTGAAATGTTTGGGTCAGGTACTGTGTCCCAATGTGCATTAGTAAGTGACTAATACAGATTTTAATTTCATGAGTGGGTCATTACTAAGGCTACATCTGACCACATAATTAAGATGCCTTTAGGACTGGCTTAAAGGAGGTGCTTGGAAAGGATTAGAGATGCTGGCTAAAGAAAAGTAAGCAAAGACTGATAGAGATTCTAGTTGGAACTCAGAAGACCAACATGGAGATAAATATGTGCACAGTAAAGGCCAGGCTCAAGAGATTTCAGTTGAGAACTACAACTTGATTGGCAGTTGGGCCAGAGACCATGTGTATCACATCATGGCAAAAAATGTGTCTACATTTTCCTCATGTCCTGAGACTTTGCAAGAGACTGAGCTTAAGGCTAGGTGACTAATTAATCTAGTAGAGAAAACTTCAAGGCAGCCCAATGTTCAGGTTTTGGCATAAGTGCTTCAGGCTACTTTTAGTCAGGTTAACAGTGAGAATCAGGAGCAAAAAGTCCATTTGAAAAGTTTTAAGTTTTCCCAGAAGGGAAATGCCTACAAGTTGGGGAAACAAAAGTATGATTGCCAAAAAGATTAACATTAAAGAGAAGCTAAGTACTTTGCATGAGGACAATAGAAAAGATGCTTTGAGGACATCTGAGGAATTAGCAAACCTCACCCTTTAAAGTATTAAAGGTTTAAAACTATAAAGGCTTCCCTTTAGAAGAGAGTCACAGGTCATTGAGAAGGACCATTTAAGGTATTGTTTCCCTGAGACTGTGATCCCAGTGCTCAGTCATCCAGGCACTTGGAGACCTCTGTTGCCATGAACCAAGGTGGGTGGCTAATGCATTAACTGATGGTAAATCTTGACATGGTCCATATAGCTCATGTTTTACTGACATGTAGAATGCAAAAGATATTGAGTCAGGGAGGCTTCTGTCTACATTTCAGAAGAAGGCCCACGAGGCCAGGTACTGTGCCCCTGAGATGGCAGTGAGTAAAACTGTGGGAATGAAGCCAAAAGTACAGTACAGATCCCAGGAAGTTGGACAAATCAGGAATATGGAATCTCTGCTGAAGAAAGCCACAGGCAGTGAGCAAAGCCATCCCAAGAGAGAGGCCATGCAGGCTACAACCAGCAATGCTGAAGGGGGAGGGCTGCCTCAGTCCTTTGGAGCTCATCCCTCGCCATAACTTACCCTAGGTACTGGACTTGGAACTACAGAATTTAATCTTAGCCCTGCTAGATTTTCATCTTGTTTTGGTCTGATTCCTTTGTATTCTCCTATTGCTCCCATTTAGAATGAGAATGTTTACCCTCCACCATTGTACCTTGAAAGTGCTTAACTTTCTTTTTGATTTTCACAGGGGCTCATAGCTAAGAGTTTGCCTTTAGTCTCCTAGGAGATATTGAACTTGGAGTTTTCTGCAGTGCTGGAACTGTTAAGACTTTGGCAGCTCTTAGAGATGGACTAAAGTACTTTTTGTATGACGATATGGACATGAGTCTTTTGGGGGTCAGGGAGGAATGTTATGGTTTGGATCTGAAATAACTCCCCACAGCCTTATGTTTGGAAGGTCACCAGGTAATGGAAGGACTATAAGTAAACTTTTCTTAAGAGGTGAGTCCTCGCTGGAAGGGGTCACTGGAGCATGACTTGGAAGTGTATATTTCCCCTTTCTCTTTTTGCTTCTTGGCTGCCATGAGATGAGCAGTTTTCTTTCACCAGACTGCTTCACTACACAATTTCTACTGTGGAGCTAGGTGACCATAGGCTGAAACCATGAGCCAAAATGAACTGCTCCTCCTTTAAACTGTGGGTATCAGGTATTGCATCCCAGGAATGGGTGAATGACTAAGACAGATTACCAGTTCATGAGTATGAAATTTACTCTTAGAAACTTGCCTTCCATTGTTTCAGTATGTCACCCAGGCTCCTTTTTCCTGTCCTGAGTAGGATATTCTACTGTGTGATGCTTGAAATTCCTTAACTCTGTTAAGATATGCTATAGATTCTGAGCTTATTCTTGGGAGGATGGGGACAAACCTAGTAGGAATCAGACTAGGAACACTTCTTGTTGTTTTATTGACATTGGTAATGATATCACTTGGAGTCCATGCAAAGGGTGATTGGAGAATTCTGTTCTTCAGCATATCATTTGTCTGTGAAGAGGCACCATAGTACAGTGAGGCAGCATGGGTTTGGAAAGGGATGGGGTAGATCACGGTTTAGAATTCTCTTTGTGGAGTATGCCCTTGGAGAGGCTAGTAGTTACGATATACACATCCCTTCTTCAGTTCCACTGTGACAGAGAGAAGGAGGCTGGAAGCAGGTAGTCAATAGTCACAAAATTCATTATTTGATGTATGTAGCAATAGTCCTTGGAAGAGAGCTTCTCATCCAAAATATGAGCTACAACATCTACAGAATCCTAGGTTAGAAACAAAGTCTTTGTATAGACCTGGTTTGATCTGACGAGAGTCGTTATGAGGCCTTTTGAGAATTGGACATAATGTGAGGCTTCCAGATCTCAAAAAGTATAGTCAGAAAGTCAGAGAAGGGTAAAGGGCTTTACAAATATCAGCACGTGCTCGGGTGTGAGAAGAGGCATCAACTTTACCAGGGAACTTTTCAGCTTGACTACAGACCTACAGTCAACTGCTTCCCCAACACGGCAAAGACTGCTTTGACTTGATTTATTAAAAACTCAACGTTATCACTGTGTACATCTAAAATGTACCATTAAAATTAAATTAAATTAAATTAAAAAAATAAAAACTCAATCAAGGGTCTATAAGGGGATCCACACTTTCCTCTCTAGACAGCTGATATAATGCAAAATGGAAGCAGAAGATGTTTTATTTCCTCTTTCTTTCATCCCACCTTAAGACCAGAGTAAGCAAAGAGCCACGTTTCCATTTCTCTCTTCTTTGGGTGCAACCTAACCCCTCTGGATCCCCAGCATGAGGTCAGTGAGAAGAATTCCATTCCAGGCCATTCAGAGGGAGAGGCAAGAGAAAGGGCAGCAGACTAATGTCTAGAATATACAAAGAACTCAAAAAAAATTAAACTACCTAAAATCAATGACCCACTCAAGAAATGGGCCAGAGAAATGAACAGATACTTCACAGTGGGAGAAATACAAATGGCCAACAAACATATGAAAATAATGTTCAACATCTATGGCTATTAGAGAAATGCAAATTAAAACAACTCTAAGATTCCACCTTACCCCAGAAACAATGGAAATCATTAGGAAGTCAAACAATAACAATTGCTGGCACAGCTGTGGTGAAAAGGGAACCCTCCTACACTGTTGGTGGGAATGCAAACTAGTACAACCATTATGGAAATCAGTATGGAGATTTTGCAAAAGCCTGTAAGTAGAAATCCCATATGACCCAGCCATTCCCAACTAGATATCTTCCCTGAAGAGCTAAAGACATTATACTACAGAGATACTTGCACAACAACGTTTATACCAGCACAATTTGTAATAGCTAAATTCTGGAAGCAACCTGTATACCCATCAGTGATAACTGGATAAACAAAATGTGGTATCTATATATAATGGAATACTATTCAGATATAAAGAATGACAAACTAGAGTCATTTATAGGAAAATGGATGGACCTGGAAAATATAATGTTGAGTGAAATAAACCAGACTTGCAAGCTGGAATACCATATGGTATCCCTCATTTGAGTGAGGCAAAATACAAACAAAAGAAAAGGGTAAACAATGGATATAAAAAGGCAAATGGTTACATATAAGCTAATAGGCAAACAGTATCAGAGAACAAGAAGAGGGCAAAGGAGGAGGGGAATGGGAATCCAGAGGAATAATGATATCTTAAAACAAGAACCTTATTTGGTTCTTTTTTTTTTCCTTATTAGGTTCTGAAATTTAAAACAGTGACACGTACACTAGGTACTACAGTAACTTTATGTAGTTGTGACTTAATGCTGCACCTATGTGGTTGTTTACATTGCTTGTTGTCATAAGCAAAAGGCACAATGTATTTTGGTTTGTAAACTTGTGTAATGGCCTGCAAGTTTGTGTAAATTGGGATAAAATTTAATAAAAATCTATTAAAAAAACAAAAAGAGAAAGGGCAGCGAACAGAGATAAACATGCTCCCCTAACTGCAAATGCCAGCATAGATCTCTCTCATTTCCTTCTGGAGGTCTCTTTGCCCCTGGCTTGTGATGTCTAAAGCTACAGTGAGGGTCAGAGTAGGAGGATAAAGGAAAGTAGGGAATTTTCTTGTTTCTAGAAGTCCAGCCTGATGGCCACTCACACAACAGTCTGTTTTCAGGGCAGCTCCTCCCTCTGCTTATTACCCCTTACTTCTTCTATCCCTGTTGGTACCACCAGGCTGCTCCCGTGCTATCTATCCAAACCTGTATTCAGATATGGCTGAAGATCCAGCTCACACTTTGAGAAATTCGCCAATAATTGGGGAATAATGTAATTTATAATAGAAAGAAGATAAGTCTTTCCCCAAAGCCAGTAAGCCCAGTCTGACCATTGAATGGGTCCTTATAAGTACATGTTTTATACGATCCTAGCCTGATGCAGAATCTTGCTTCCTACATTGGTAAGTGGGATATATTTGACGTCCTTCCTAAAGAGTGTTTAGTTGCCAGTAGGAAAAAATGAGAAAACTTTACTGACTGATGTAAGAATTAGATGCATGGAGAAATCTGCTAAGTTCTCAGAAGGGAATACAGTACTTAATGTTTTAAAGATAACAGTCCTGTTATTTTAAACAGATTTTTGGTAATTTATAAACTTCTTATAAGTTACCAGAAGAAAAATAGGTCAAAATTACCTGAAAGAAGATAATTGTAAATGAACTACCTGGTCACAAAATACACTTTAAAGAGAAAGCTGGCTGGGGATGTAGCTCAGTGGTTAGAGTACTTGCCTTGCAAGCACAAGGCCCTGAGTTCGATCCCCAGCACCCCCCCAAAAAAAATAGAGAGGAAGCTAATCATGAAGATGTTAATAACATTTACTGAACCCTTGTGATGTGCTGGGCATTATATTAACCACTTTCTGCATATTATTGTAGCTGATCTTCACAATAATGCTATGAAATTGGCACTATTATTATCCATTCTTTACAGAAGAAGTGGCAGAATTAAAGGTGATAAATAACTTGTTCAAAAGTAAGTGGCTAGTCAGCTGTGAAGTGAGGGTCTACCAGCTGACTTTTCTCTTCACCCTCAATCTGAGGGGCTTTCACCACAGATTGTTGATGAAAGAACAGACAGAACGATGGTAAGAGATAGAAAGCGTGGGGCAATTTGCAGGTAAAAGTAATGAAATAAGACACAAAGAGGATATCTGTAAGATCACCTGCTGGAAATTTTAAGTCTATATTTTTACATACACACACACACACACACACACACACACAAATTATGCCTAAAAAACATGAAAAAATTGTAGCAACTATAACAAGGGATTGGAGTGGGATTAAGACCAGAATTATAGCCTACAGTCAATATAGGAAAACCAAAGAAACCAACTTAAAATGGTGACGCCACAGAAGGGCTAGAAACTCCTAGAGTAAATTGCAAGGTTGGCATGCGCTGCCATTTTGGCTTATCTAGGGTTGGGGTAAAGCAGACAGTGTAACCAGAAAGCATTTCACCACAGTAACAAGTCACTAAATTCTACCCATCAAATTATGCCTTTTCCTGTGAAGCTATATCCCCATCTCAGCATAGATGGGTGCCCCTGAGGGATTGCCATCTTTATGTCAGGACACATTTTGTTACCTGGATGAGAAGTGGGTGACAGAAACCCTGAGTTTTTCCTTGAACAGGCTGTGACCCTGCTACCAACACACCTCCTGGATCATGACCTACTCCAACCTTCCTTATATTCTGATCAAGGGGCGATGGGAAGAAGGCCTTCCCCAGTCAGTCTCATGCCCAAGTTGTGGTGGCAGCAGTTATGGGGACAGCGATGCTCTGGAGACATCCAGGGCAGGGAACAGATGGCAGTAGAGGCAGCAGGAGGTGTTACCTTGCCTTAGCCAGTGCTCCCCATCCTCAAGGCGTGCTCCATTGTCTCCCTGGGCTTCACTTAGTAGATACAAAGCAAAGACATATGAAGGATTTTGCAACTGCAACCTCAGAGCATTAAACCCTCAGAGTTGGGGGCTCTTTCCGGTTGCACTGGCCACAGGTCTATGAAGCTGGCCTTGGGAGCAATAGTTGAGGTAGAGATCTTTTGACCCCTATCCTAGAAGACCCTTCCAGAATATTGAATTTTGTGAGGATTTGACTTACTTTGGCTTGACAACTTTTCACCTCTATGGAGATAAAATTATCTCTTCAGAGAGCAGATGGTGATAGAAAGAAATACCTTCCCCCAGGGAGGAAGCAGTTGGTGCCACTCTGCAGAAAGGCCAGTTTTGCTTTAATAACAGATTCGCCTCCTCATCCTTGAGTGCGAGTATATGCATCTGTCTTTGAGTTCTTTGCTCTCTCTCTTTCTGCCTTACATAAACTAAATGAAACCACTGATATATGCTCATTTTATATTTGCATGACCATCATAATTTGCCTTTCGGATAAACATTCTTTCAATATTTTTACTTTACAGAATATTATTATTATTATTTGGGTTTTTTGAGACAGAGCCCACTATGTATCTCAGGCTGGCCTTGAACTCACGGCAATCCTCCTGCCCTGCCTCCCAAGTGCTGGGTTTGCAGGCATGTGCCACCATGCCTGGCCAGGATATTATTTATCTAGTGACTTTCTTTTTTACTCACCTTTAGAGAGGGAAGATATATGTATGTCCACTATTGGGATTTAAAGTGTGTTTTTTGTTGTTGTTGCTTTACTCACTTGTTTTCGAGAATGTGTATTAAGCCTTTTACTCACCACCAAATAGTGAAAGAAGATGTATGTTTTTTTAGTTTTACTTGACAACATTGCTGTTCACTAGACAGTGAGGTATGAGGGCAGAATCAGCAAGAAGGTGGAGGTGGAAGTCTTGTTCACCGGGTGCCGTGCTATTCTCTGCGGTCACATCTGCACAGCCCTCTGAGGGTCTGAGCCTTCAGGGCCTCCATTCCAGGAGGGAGGAGGCTGACTCATTCCAATGGTGAGCAGCAGATATGCGGGGGAACAAGAAGGAGTTTGTGTTCGGCAATTACCTGAAAGAATTCAGGAGGGAGGAAACCCCTGCTGGGCTCGGGGGGCTTATTGGTGTTGTCCCCCTGTGGGGGTTGCTGCAACTCTTCTGAGTTGGGCACTACTCTTATTTTCTCCAGTTAGCAGGACCACCATCATCAGGGGCCACTGCTGCCATGCGCCAGTGAACCTCCAGGCAAAGGTGGTACCCAAAGTTCTAGGAAAGGAAGCTGGTACAAGTAACCAGGTCTTGGTGTGTCTCCCTCTGTCATGTCTACACTGTGGACTAATGGGTGGCCTGTGCTCTCTCTTCTAGTCTTGGAGTTTCTGCAGACCTCAGTGCTTAGTCACAGAGCTCCTTGAGGCCATCCTGTTCATTCACTTCCTAGGGCCTGGTGAAATGAACACCATCTGCTCTCGTTAATACAATTACAATCTGGAAGCTATTCAAATTCTTTTCTACGCTTATAATAACCTCCCCATTTTTTCAGTTTTTCTTTAAAATAAATTGCCTATGGCAACTGCAGTGGGATTTGGAGATAAAAGGCAGGCAAATAAGTGACATCAAGTAGTCACCTTAAAATGCATCATTACCAACACATTTTAACTTATGTAAATAAGGATGTCATTTTCATATTCAGATTATTGCCTTAGAGTCTAGTCCTACAGTGGCATTACTAGCCTATGAGGGAGACTGACATACTTATATCTCTGGATATATAGTTGTTAAATTGTTTTTTTAAAGGTCACGCCTTCAGTGATCTATGGAGGTTATAAACAGCAAGACTTTAGTCCATCTTCAACATTTCCCTCCTTAATGTGGTAACTGAAATACTACAGACAGCTTGTTTTAATTTGTGCATTTTTATTTCTTTAAGGAAGACCATGTTGTCTTCTTGCTAGCTGCAGGACTAGGAGTTCTCTGGTTTGTTGGATTTACCTGGTTCCTTCATTCTTTAATTAAAATGGCTCCGATTCCGTGAATGGTGGAAGTTCAGGGTCTATTGTGACACATCTGCAAGTTTAAGGCCAGGGAGCTCATCTTTCTTCACCTCACTCTTGATCCCATTGCTTGGATCAATGGGATTCTCAGCTCCTCCTGTTTCTTACCTCCTGTGGCTCTCATTATCACTCTGTCCCCTTTTATTCATGTCTGTCAAAGATTTCACACCAGGGAGCCAAGGACGGGGTGGAACTTATAAGTAACATAAACCTCTCAGCATGACAAAGGATCTAAGAATTACATACCAGACGATCTAAGACGATCTAAGAATTACATACCATAAGTGTAGAAGGGCAAAGTCTTTCTCATTCCTGAGAATTCGTCATTGGTCCCTCTCTTCCTTGGAGCTCGGTCGCCTGTGTGTTGTGGCCCCGTCTTTTCCTGAGCCCCCTCCCTCTCCCCTTTCCGGATCAGGGCTCCTCCACCATCCCGTCCTTCTGAGAACACATTCAGTCCCTCTTTCGCATACTAGGCCACGAGTCCACCACCTGCATTGGCCCACTTGTGCTTACTAAACACAGTGCAATTTTCTCTGTGTTAATTCTGCCAGTAACTTTTAAACCTTAGTTTCCTTCCAAAGTCTCTAGCCATATTTCTTCTTTTGTGTATTTTCTGGTCAGTTTCTTTGCTCATTTTTCTATTGATGTCTTAATGCTTCTCATACTGGTTAACATTCTCTTTGTGCTCATTTAAAAGTTCCTGAATTGAGAAAAAATATTGTTGTTAACAGCTGTTCCCTCTGAAACAAATGTAAAGGTATTATTTCTTAGTTTCTGGAGAAAATAACTGTCATAGAAGGCCCTATAAATCTTTCAAAATATTGTTACATATATAGCTTCAAGCTACAAAGCAGAAACTCCAATATCATTATAAGGGTGTCAGAAAAATTACCTATAATTGAGTTACTCTCTAATTTATCTTGGTAATCAATATCCTTATCTTTGCTCATTCACAACCCCATAGATAGTGAACATGTGATTTCTATTAGAAAAACAAAGATCTTTGCTTTAAATATTAGGTATGTATTTCTTCATTTAATTTTGAATCTCATTCTGAAAAATTTGAAAATCATGTTCTGGAAATTGATTTAACCAAACTCCTGTCTTTAGCTGAGGCTTTGAGGAAGTGACTTTACATGACTAGTTATTATGTCTCAGATAAAAAGAGACTTTTAGAGTATGCAATTCAAGATTGTATACTTTACTGTCTGTAAAAGTCTCAGTTGTCATATTTCTAGGACAAATTAGTGACAAATGTCCAGAACATTCATCAGCATTTCTCAAAGCCTCTTCAAATGCATGGACAGAATTGCTCTTTCTAAGAAAATTATTGATGAGTGATACAAAAAAAGATCAAGAAGAATTGCAAGGAAATCAAAACATATCAAATAAATATTAAGTGTATTTTAGAAATATAAAAAGAATCATATTGAATAAAAATAAAGAGGTCATTATAGCCAGAATTAGAAGACAAAATAAAGAAGTGCCATTCCACTGAATCTCTACGATTGGCATCCAGTTTCTGTCAAAGCATTAATGTGCCTGCCTGAGGAATAAGCAAGCTACAGAAGAATAAGAAGGCTTTCGGGGCATTAAACCACATGAGAAACCATAGTACCAACTCCAAACACTGGTTTATGAATTCTGGCATAATTCTTGGGAAGGTCACTTCCTGCCATCACTATGCCTCTGGCTGAAGGTGCATTGTCTTTGTGTTTCATGTGCTGCTGTCTGGCAGAGAATTTGCCATAATGTAGCATGCTTCTTTCTTATTAAAACTTTCAGCTCCTTATGTAGGAGGAAAAATATTGTTTTTTTTTTTTCATGCATCACAAAGTTCACAGCTGAGGCACCACGAAGACATGTTAATAAAAGCAAAGTATACAGACTGATTGAATGTGTTACATGACATTGGTGCCCTCAGAAATGAACATCCAAAGACATGGGAACCTGTGTACATTTATGCTAAGTTTTGATGGAGTTGGAAGTTGTGGAAAAGTCCGATTAGAGAAAGGGGGTGTGGTATGATGTTAATAAGCCAAGGGGAACTTAGCAAGACCAGTTTGTCCAGACTGTTTTCAGTGTCTCTGTCTCTCTGAGGATGAGACTGCTCCATTTATTTAGGTACAGGCAAGGCACCTTTGATGCTTCTGAGAACCTGCTTCAGGGGAGAAGGAAGCAGGGAAAATGAGAATGACCTTCTGTTTTGCTGTGATTTTCAAATGCTAAGGTGCATATTTGGGGGTAGAACATCCAGAACCCCCTCACTAGTCTGTGCTGATTCATATGGCAGTAATGAAATAGAAACTGACAAATGCACGATGTGTTTCTAATACCTTTGAAGTGCAGAGAAGTTACAACAGGTCTCAAGAACATGGGTGGTATTTTCCGATTCTCTTTCTTTTGGGGGTCAGGACACTGACAGTGAAGAGAAGACGGATAAGACAGGAAAAGCAACTCTTACAGGGATGGTATCAGAACAGGGTTTAGTTTTCTAGACTATGTCCCAAATTTTCAAAACAGTGGTGTTTTAGTAAGGGATAGAATACTTCCCCCAATAACCAGGAAAAAATATTTTTCTTTCTCTCATTCAAATTTTCAAAGCCTAGTTATCTGATTAAGAATTCTCCTTAATTAATGTGGGTGTAGAGAAGAAAAATGTTTTTATAGCTCTTGCTTTCTGAGGCCATGCCAGCCTGAGGCTAGATAAACAGAGGAGCAGTTAGAGCTCTTATTTGGTGATGAGAATATTCTTCAGTTCTGAGTATTCTTCAATATTGAAATGATGGAATAGAAACACAGATCACTCACCTCCTCCACAAAGAGAAACCAATGTAACAGGGGTATAGCTGCATTTTGTGGTGGGTGACTGTAGTTGAACACCGAAAATCAGCAGAAGAGAGGCTGAAACTTTACAAGATTCAGAGGTCTGGGACAACAACACAGTAAGAGAAACAAAATACCCCAGTATCTGCCAGCCTGGCTCCACAGCCAGGGAATGGAGACTCCCCTTTGCAAGGTTGAAAGAGAGAGTCCTTTCAGACTCTATCAGTGCAGCCTGTAATTCACAGTCTTTACAGGCTTGCAGCTCACTTAGATAAGTACCCTAAATCCTACACAGTAGTCTTCCTTTGGAAAAGGAGCTCACATCATTTCCCAGTGAACCCCCAGTGTGTTGGAGCCAGGAGCCATTTGGAGAAGGGAGTGATTTCTGAATTTGGGCTGGCCTAGGATATGAGACCCACATATCCCACCTCTGGAACCCCACAGATGTTCTGCAACACTGGTTGGGGTGGGGTAAGCAGCCTCACAAACTCTGCCCAGTAGAATGACTCTGACTCAAACCCACTGCATGTCCTGTATCATAGGGATAGCTGTTGAGACACATAGGGGAGTGGAGAGTGCCACCCTGGAGAACCACAAGATAGGGAGCTGACCCTCTGTCATCAAGGGCATGGCCAACCATGTGTACATTTGCCTGTGTGCCGGGACTGAGGTGAATGCCCACATGGTTCCTGTTTCCTTCCTTCCACACCACACTCTGGCACTTACAGCGTGGGAAAGAAGCACCATGGTTCCCATCACTGGCCTGTCCATGTGGGCATGCTGAGGGCACTTGAAGCATGACGGTGGCTATTATCCTGCCCACAGATACACCTGGTCAGGGGAATCAAGGGTAGTTTTGGCCATGTCTAGTCAAGGTCCCAGGCCTGGGTGGGTACTGCCACTAAAGTAGCAGAGAGAAATGCCACAGTTCCTGCTGCCACACCACCTAAGTGGGTCTTGTCCCTCTGCCCCTCATTCAGGTGCCTGTTGCTGATAGGCAGGGAGGTAACAGTGCAGTTTCCATGCTATCCCACCCACAGAAGCATTCTGAGGGGACACTAACAACTCTATGACTCTAGCTGTCTCTCCCTGTGGCTAGGGGTTGGGGAGATACAAATGTAACTTTGTCTAGCCCTAGCTGAGGTCTTGCTCCATGGTAGGCAGTACTACTGAAGCAGCACAGAGGATTCTGCTGTCATCTCACCTATGTGGTTCCTATTAAAAGATATAAGCTGGTTGGATGGATTTAAAAAATAAAGATCCAACAATATGTTGTCTACAGGAAACTCACTTCACAAGTAAAGATAGACACAGACTGAAAAATGAAAGGATGGAAAATGATATCCTTAGCAAATAGAAACCTAAAGTAAGTAGGAGTAGCTATACTTCTTTTCAGGCAAAATCAACAAGAACTGAAAAGCAACAAATGTTGCCGAGGTTGTGGGGGAAAGGAACCCTTCTACACTGTTGGTAGAAATGTAAATTAGTACACATATTATGGAAATTGGTATGAAGATTCCTTAAAAAAAGTAGAAATTCCATTTTAACCAGCTATTCTTCTTCTAGATATCTTCCTGAGAGAGTTCATATCATCATATTACAGTGATACATGCATACCCATGTTTATAGCAGCACAATTCATAATAGCTACATCCTGGAAACAACCTATATGTCCATCAACAGAGGAATGGATAAAGAAAATGTGGTATTTATACATAATGGAGTACTATTTATTCTATAAACAATGATAAATTTAAGTCATTTGTAGGAAAATGGGTACACCTTCAGACCATAATGTTAAGTGAAATAAATCAGGCACACAAGCTTAAATATTATATAACTTCTCTTATATGAAAAACCCAAAGTATAAACAACTTAAAAAACAAAATAAAAGATAGGCTAGGAAACAGGGAGACAGATCCTTTGTATAGAGGAAGGGGATCTAGAAATGGAGAGAGAGGGGAGGGAAGGGAGGTTAAGTACATGTACCTACTCCTTCAGATTAATGTAAACATTATGTACTGCAAACATGTACTAATGAAAACAATGAAAAGAATAGTCTGCTGATCACACTTTCACTTTTTCTTCTAAGCACATTTATTTGTTCTCTACATAGCCAGGCTGAGAATTTTCTAAATCTTTCTGCTTTTTTAAAAACTATAAATTATCTTTAAATAATTTATCTCTTTCTCCATCTTAATATAAGCAATTCAAGAAAAACCACAGAGCACCCTCAATAACTTGCTGCTTACAGACAGAGTTCTTCCAAATAATGAACTTACAAGGTTCTCCAATTTTAAGTTTTGCTCTTCTCAAAGTCCTATATACAGACATAATTCAGCCAAGCACTCTGCCATTTTCTAGTAAAAAATGACCTTTCCGTCAGTTTCCAATTCTTTATTCCTCATTTCCACCTGAGACCTCTTTAAAATAGTCTTCGTATTTCTACTAACATTCTGTTCATAGCCACCTAGATAATTTCTAAAAAGACTGAGGCTTTCTACAGCTCTACGTTACTTCTAAGCTTTCACCAGAATTGCCCTTAATTTTAGATTTGTGGCATACAAGCTTTTCCAGGATTCACTTAAAAACGATTCCTACTTCAAAAGCTGCTTCCACCTTGTTATAACAACACTGCACCATGTGGTAACAGTTTCCGTCAGCTTGTCTGTGTCTCCACAACAGAACACCACAGAACAATTAACTGCTCTGTGGCTGGAGGTCCAGGATGACAGCACGGGCAGGCGTGGTTGTCTGAGGAAGGCTACACTCTCTGCAGCAGCCGAATGCTGTGTCCACTCCTGGAGGACGAGTAAACGAGTGAGCAAATATTAACTACACAAAGCTTCTTTTATAATGGCCCTAACTGCGCGGGCGAAGTGAAGGTCTCTTGACATAATCAGCTCTCAAAGGCTGCATCTGTTAGCATGATCGCACTAGCGACACCTGAATCTTGGAGATGATCCACATAGCCCTAGCAGGCTCTACTCTTCCCACCAGTCACTGTGGGCCCAGGACTGAGAACGGCCAGTAGAATAGTCTGTGACCATCAAGCTGTTTGGGCCATTTGGTTGCAGAGTGAAAACGTCTGGCTTGGCTTAGGTGAAGACAAGCAGAGATTAATAGAGGTGGGAAATGAAGAGTAAGGGGAGGGAAAAAGAGAAAGACATGAAAGCATCATGTGAACATCTTGCTCAGGCTGTGTCTACAGTTACCCAATGGATTTCCCAGCACAGTGAGCCAAAGAGTTCATTTCTGATTTAAGCTATTTTTGATTGAGTTTCTGTCCCTTGTAACATGGAAAGTTCTGCCTGAGAGAGCAAACATTATGGTCTTTTTAAGTCCTGAGATAGATTTTCAGAACATTTTGTTTTTTTCTGAGGCATGAATTCATATCCAGACCCCTGTCATATCTAGTGAACATACATCGTTTTTTTAAAAGTAGACATTCTAATTTCTTTTGTGGTACTAGGAGTTAGCACTAAACTATGTCCCCCCATTTTAAAAAATCTTTTAAAAAATTTTGAGACAGTGTCTCACTAAGACTCTGATTTCCCAAACAGGGTTCTAGCTTTCAATCTTCCTGCTTCAGTCTCCCAGGTTACTAGGATTCCAGGCATAGGCCAACATACCCAAGTGAAAAAAAATTTTTTTACATGTGTGGTTAAGGAAAAGATTACCTACATGGGTCAAAAACAGTAGGCTGAAGTGTAACGTGTTGCACACTCCCACATAAATAACTCCTGTGTTACCTGATTTTTCTAAGGGCTCCACTCCATCATCCTGCCACCAGAAAAACAATCAGCTTGGTCCTACCACTGCTTGTCCAAAACTCTATCATGCCATCACTGGAGAGGTTTTGAAGTACATGAATGAAAAAGAATGTACTGAGAATAAGTAAGCCCACAGGATAGGATTGGAAATTCTGTATAGACAGCAGTTCAAAAAGCTCATTTAATGAAACATTACAGGGTTTATGTTTCACTGACAGGTAAAATGTTTATTATTTTACATCAGATATAATTTTTTGAAATTTCTGAAGGAAAAAATTCATTTAAAACAAAGAGGACCAATACTTTAACAGGAATAATTTGGGTTAACCAAGTTTGGATTTCTCTTCTTTCAGTCAGCTTCTTAGGTACTTACCTTTCTTGACCCATTGCTGACAGTATTATTAAAGGGTAACCCAATTTTGTGAAAAATTTATAACACCCTCTCATACAGAAAGGAAAAGAAAGGCTTTAATAGACTAAGAATACAGCCCAAGTTTCCACACTTAGAAGTTATGACACTTTAAACCCTGTTTTCTTTATTATCTTGAGTTGCCTCTAAAATAAGTGTTATTAATGTGATAATAACACAAGGAAAAAAGTTTAATGGAAAGATGTATTAAAATAATACAATGGAGAAATGTACTGAAATAATGGCAAATACCAGCTTCTAAGAGCTAATGCCCTGCATCTCCTTCCAACTCTGTGCTCAGTGATATCAAATTGGTAGCTTAAAATCAGACATGGTAGGCCTATTTACCTCGCAGAGATAGGCAGATGTTATGCATCAGGAATTTTTGGAAAGCCAGTTGTTAAACTTTCTCATCACGCTACAAATGAACACAGCAGCTCAACTTTTCTCCCCAAATTATGGTATGGGGTATGTGTGTGTGTTTATGTGTGTGTGTGTGTGTGTGTGTATGCTCTTGTTGAGTATGAACCTCACAGGGGTTGTTGAGCTGTGCTGAGGTTGTATCTATATCTGTACCCCTCATGGGATTTGTCAAGCTGGGCTGTTAAAGAGTACACACCGCTTGTGGACATATCAAGAAGTGCTGTTGGACCCATACGTGATTCTTGGTGCCCTCCCTCACTGGTAAGCTGAGATCAACACTTTGTTTTTCTGTTAGTGCCTATGGGTAAGTCCTATTTATTATCTCTCACAAGCTGGGTTTTCTTTGGTCTCTCAGCACCTTAGTCCTGGGCTGTGAATGAGACAGTGTATATACATATAAAATAACCTATATACTATACATAATGGTATTAATATGGAATTCTTAATATTTGCCTCAAAATAACTCTTCCACTCAGTTAAATTGGAGTAATGAAATTGAAGATGTAAGCAGAATTCTAATGAAGACAATCAGGACAATATAAGAAACTAATATTTAGCAAGGATTCCTTTTCAAATTAATTCTAACAAGAAATGAAAACTTTGTTTTGTGACAACAGAATGTGTTTCCTTGACTGTCAGATTGGTCTCAGAAGGATGCTAGCTGTTTCATGAGGCTTTGTGATATTTCAGTCTTCTCTGGGGATTGGATAGTGGGGAGAAGATCTAGCTATGACACCCTTAAGCCCCAGGTAGTCCTTTGTCAGCATGTGCAGACTTTCCACTTGGAAAATAAAACTTTCTCTAAATTCCTCAGATCAGCGCACCAAGCAACAGTGGAGAGAAGTTGCTGAGACATTGCTTCACTATAAACGACATCATAGTGATATGAAGGTCATGTATTTGAAGGAAGAAAAATGTCAGCTAAAAAGGCAGTGGGTGGGAAATAAACAATTAAGATGACAGATATCTCAGCTGACCACAGCTTAATACCAGGAGGCTCCCTTGGCACGCCCACCATTTAGAAGAATGTGAACACCATGGTTGGTTCAGACAGCCCACGGAAAGCACAATTAAGGAGTTTGGTTAACATCTAGAGTTAAAATTTCCATTGCGGTACAAATTAAAGAATTTTCTTTTGACTTGCCTTGTAGCAAAACGTAAAAGGTGGAACCTGAAAAAAAATGCTAAGATACAGTCCAACAAATCTGAAACTCTATCCTGAGTGTAATCTTGGTGTGAGATTTTAAGGTGCTATAATCTACTTGAGAAAAAAATATATGTATTTATGGACAAACAGATGTTAATATGGAAAAGTAAATTATGAAGGTGAAAAAAAGTAAGAGATATTCTGCCAGTGACCAGAAAAGGGAAGAGGGTGATTTCTGAGATGCAATGGAAGATTTCAAGGACCAAATGGGATATATCACAGTCCCTGATAGAATGTTTTGAATGGATATAAACTAATAACAAGCATGTAAATATTTTCAGTTGCAAAAAATTAGAAATTTGATTGAATATTGGCACATGATCTCTCTGTACCAAAGTTATTTTCCAGGAATTAATTAGGGGAACCGAATCCAGCAATTCTGGGCTCACAGAACACATGGATTCCGCGAGTTCCCAAAGAGACAGCTGAGGTTTTATTCATGGAGCCAAAGGAAAGAGTACTGGCTTGGGAGCAGAGAGACTTGGGCTCTTCTCCTGACTCTACCACCGATTTGCTGTAACCTCAATTGTTTTTTTCATTTATAAAACCAGGTAGGTACATTATTGAAGCCTCGGCGTCCCTTTCTGTACTTGCATTCTGAGACAGTTTCTGAAATCTCAAGCCGTCTGCAATGTCACTTCCCCAGCACACTAGCAACTTTGTCCTCTTAGCCATCGGACACATTAGCATATGGGCCTTTTGAACACCCAGTTGCATGCCATGTCATTTTCACTAGCAATTCCAAAAACTGGGAGAAGATGCTATTATAGCGCCCTACCACTGACATTCAGGTGATTCTCGACATTGACTGCTTATTAAAATCTTCATAAGAACTTTAAAAATACAAGTGTTTCACATCCCAAAATTCTGACTTAGTTGGTCTCAGATATTTCTGAGTATGGAGATCTTTGAAAGCTTACTAGATGATTCTTCTACGTAGTCACTAAAGATGGCTACCACATTTTTAACATGCTGTCATTTAGGAAACTGCTAAGAAATAAAAGGGAAACTTGGAATCTCAGAATGAACTTTCATGAAATGAAAAGCATACGGTGTGAAACTGCATGAACTTGGTGCATTTGTCCAAACCAAGTGATCTCTAAATGTAATTGTTCCACGCCACACTAACCCAGGAGAATTCCACAGCAAAAATGCTTTGACCACATGGCTAAGTTTAAAGAACATTCTTTGGAATAAAATTATTCTTTGTTTATAATATGCTTTCTTTTCCTTTAAAGGAAAATGATATTTTACTACAGTGTGCCATCTGCCACATGACTCGGGTAAATTCTTTAACCTGTGGGATAAATCCAGTATGACCGGAATTCTGGTGGTGTTTGAGCCCATATTGTAGAGAAGCTAAATCATTTTCTTTGGGGGGAGAGATTTAAGAAGTCCACTATAGGTAGGCTATCTCCCCTGGTACCTCTGGAAGGACCATAAAGTGGAAGCTAATAACAAATACATCAAGTGTAAATCAATAAGGTATAAATTATTGCAACAAGAACTGTTCTCAAAAAAAAAAAAACTGTTCTTGAAACTTGTGGCTTACATCAATAACCACTTGGATCTTTGAGAAAATCTTCGCTGAAATATTTTTCTGCTCCTTGTGACATCCACAATGTCACTTTGTAGGACTTAACTGGTGACTGGTCTTATCTGAAAGGTCCAACTGTTCTCTTATATACCTAACACTTTGGTAGGAGCCCTAGAAGGTTGAACTCTACTAGGCCCTTTCCCTCATATATTCTCAGGACCTCTCATACGGATAGTTGAACTTGTTGAATAGCAAATTAGGAATAGGAGAAGCCAAAGGAGAAGGTGCTGGTTCTCTTGAAGCTTAGATCAGAAACACTTTCTGCCCATTAGCAATATACTCCATTGGTCAGAGTAGTCACAGGCCAGCCCCAATTCAAAGGGTGGGAAAACACATCCAACTTTCCTATGGGAAAGTTTCAAAGTACTGCCATCTTTTCTTTGGCCACAAATAATTTAGATTCTCCTCGACAAGATCTCAAAGTCTGATCACATTATGGCATTAGCCTGGAGTTGAGGATATCATTTTTTAACTCTGAGCCTTGTCTCAAATGCCTAGATTCTGATAATATCACCTCTTCTTTGAATTCTCTCAGGTATTATGCTTATACTGCTACCGGCTTAGGTAGGTATTGTTTTCTTGCTCTTTTAACACCCCCTTGGTGCTATAACCAATTTCCTATATTTAATTCCCTTTGTGTGATACAGTATGATGCCCAATTTTTTGTCATGGAAATAGACATGAAACCCAAACACTATCTTTTCTTTTCTCTCTTTCTCTCTTTCTTTCTTCTTTCCTTTCTGTTCCCTTCCCTTCCCTTTTTCTTCCTTCCTTCCTTCCAATATGATTAGGGAAATTTGTTTTTGCCTGTGTTTCTGTGCTCTTCTCTTCTCTTTTCTTTTCTTTTTTTTTCTCTCTCTCTCTCTTTCTTTCTTTCTTTCTTTCTTTCTTTCTTTCTTTCTTTCTTTCTTTCTTTCTTTCTTTCTTTTTTTCCACGTTTAATTTACTTTCCCTCTATCCCAGGAACTCTCTTCACATTCAGCAACCTTTAGGTACAGGCACTTAAAGGAATCTATCTTGATCAGAGTAACACACACTGCAAGTCTATCAGTATCTCCATGACTAAAAAGAAATCTTAAACCACAGTTTGTCAAGTAAGTTCTTCCCTTAGATCTGTGCCCAAGACCCAGATGGTTTGGGTGAAGTCACTTATAGAAAATAAGATGTGATATTATGTGATATTTCAGAATCTTTTGTTTATTCTGTGTTATGTTTGAAAACTTCCAAGTGGGTATCATCTCTACCCTATTTCCTATCCCTTAATCATGGGGGAAGGTGGGGAGAGGATTCCATAGCTGAATTCAGGTATGGAGTCTGAAATTTTAGGGCTAACCCTTGGGTCTAATTTTAATTTTCTATCCCAGTATCCTGTATATTTTATCATTCTGTGTCTATATTGCTAGCTAGGGTTCACGGCATAGTCGCAGATTACATTTTGGCTCATTCTTCTCTTTCAACTGATTGTGTGTTTATGATCCAAGGCCTCTTTTATCATGGTGGAGGAGAACATACTATGGCCTTTTAGACCCTTGACTCGCTGTGCAGGAAGTTCTACTATATACTGTATACGAGGGGTCCTGAGACTATATGATGAGGGAAAGGCCCTAGTAGAATTCATCCTTGTAGGGTTCCTACCAAAGTATCAGATATATAAGAAGTATAGCTGGATACATCTCATAAGACCAGGCACTAGCTAAGTCCTACAAAGTGACATTGTGGATGTCACAAAGAGTGGAAGGATCTTTCAGCAAAGATTTTCCCAAAGATCCCAGTGGTTGTTGATGTAAGCCACAAGTTTTGAGAACAGTTCTTGTTGCAATAATTGATATCCCCCCCACTGATTTGGGATTCTGATAATTAAATTCATGAGTTTACTAGGGAGTGTTCTTGGAAAAAACACTGATAAAGAAGCACAGGCAAGACTTAACTGTGATACAGTTGTAATTGAAACTTCACCCAATCTAAAATCAAGGCAAGGAATGTCTAGCCACTGGCAACTCCTCAATTACTGGTTGGTTGTGGGGCCTAAGAACAGGGAATAACTATGGGTGAGGCAACTATCTTTATCCAAAGGGAATTCCCAAAGGAACACAGCCAGATCTAGGTGATATAGCACAACCACGGTCTACCCTTTTGTACTACTTGCATCCAATTGTTTTATGTAATACGTTCAGTGAATTTAGGAATAGCTTCTCCAGAATTCTAATAGCTTCTTCTCCTGGGAAATTTTTCAAGAGGAAGTCTTTTGGGATAAACGCTAGGCTCCATTGCTGCAATAGGTCTCAAGTCTACCATTTATCCTCATAACCACCCTTCCCCCCACTTAACCATTTTAGATTCCCTTTCCCTGGACAGCACCATCACTGGTAAAGGGAACTCACTTGGTGGTGTAGCCTACAACTTAATTCCTCACTGGAGGTGCCTAAACTCCCACTCTCCATGCCTTTTTTTTTCAGCTTATTTTTTAAAATTTTATTTGCTGGTACATTTTAGATATATATAATGATAACATTTATCATAGAGAATTTGCACCTGTACATGATAAGGCCATGGCTATTGTCCTCGTTCATTTACTATGAAAAGTGGCAGAGGAGTACAAAGAATTATTCAAGGGTTATTCAAGGCTAAGTACTGAAGCTGTTTTCTTGGCATCCTGTCTTTAACAGGACCTTTTTCTCTTCCTAATGAGCATATTATTTACTCCAGCCACTCTAATGCTTCTTTCTTAGCATAAGAAGCCTAAGTGACTAAGAAGTGGATACAATAAATTAGAATTTTTTTCTGTGCATTTTTTAGGCATTTCCTTCTGAGAACCAGAACCTCTAGATCTGTGGAGCCTAAAAGTATGCAGGTTGGAAGAACAACTTCCCCAGGTGGGTCACAAGGTGATGGTAACTGGACCACTTGGGCTTTCATGCTTTGTGTCTCAGACTCACGTATTTATCTACTGAGGACAGAGTACTATATGTTGTCATTGATTTAGGGCATGTCCTGAATCCTGGAGGATGGCACTACCATGCAGTGTGTTCTTTCCAAGTTAGTTCTTCATCTACACTTTCGAAAGCTTCTATTGCCCTATGAGGCTAGCGGTCTCCTGTTAGTACGGTATGTGACAGGATTGGTGAATTCCATGCTCACATGCCCACTGCACCTCACTTTAATTTTACAATAGCATACTCCTTTAACCCACTGGCCCTCCTGACATCCTAGGTCAGTCAGAACCCAGCTCATGATGGTTATTTCTGACTGCATGCTCACTTGATGGCATATGCCAAGTACTCTGTCCCTATTATGTCCCAAATGTATGCCAAGATTTATGTTTTGATTGGCATATAATGCTCTGTAGTAGACATCTCTTGTGTCTACATTATGATTCTCCCACTGGGGCTTGTCAGATTCCACATGAAATCTTTTTCTGCCACAGATTCCTCTGATAATATAGCCTATTATAATTGCATAGCGCCAGTGACAAGCTACTTTCACCAAGACTGGATCTGTTACAGCATTCTGTCTTCCTCTGGCACACAATCAGAGCTGGAGGACATGCAAGCCACTCATTAAATAGTTTAGAGCAGTATCCCTGTATATATCTGGCAAAGAACCTGCAGTTTAGCATGAAAGAAAAAAAATAGTAAATGCTGGTGAAAATGTGGAGAAAAAGGAACTCTTACGCACTGTTGGTGGGGATGTGAACTAGCACATCTATTATGAAAAACATTTTGGAATTTCCTAAAAAAACTTGAACTAGAACTACCATATCATCCAGCTATTCCACTTCTGGGTATTTCCAAAGGAAACAAAATCACACCAAAGAGACACTCACCCCCATGCTTACTGCAGTATTATTTAGAATAGCTAAGACATAGAATCAACTTGGGTACCCATCAATAGGTAAATGGCTAAAGAAAAGGGGTATATACCGTGTTTCCCAGAAAATAAGACCTTATTGGAAAATAAAATTCAGCTGTAATTAATAGCTGATTGCTACCATGGCAATGGCCAGTGTCATGCAGAAGATTATACCTCACTATTCTCTTGCTCATCAGTTACTGTGTGATGGCAAGGAAGGCAAGGATAGGCTGATTGGGGTGGCATTTGTGATCTCTAATTAGTCTTATCATTGGGTAAACATGGTATACATAATAGAGTACGCTATTATCAAGAAATCAACCAACAACAAGTGCCGGCGGGGCTGCAGGGAAAAAGGAACCCTTCTCCACTGTTGGTGGGAATGCAGACTAGTCCAACCACTATGGAAATCAGTATGGAGATTCCTCAAAAAACTAAATCTAGAGGTTCCATTTGATCCAGCTATTCTCCTGCTTGGTATCTTCCCAGAAGAATTGAAAACCTCATACCATAGAGATACATGCACAACTATGTTCATAGCAACACAATTTGTCATAGCTAAGTCTTGGAAACAACCCAAATGCCCAACAACTAAGGAATGGCTAAAGAAGATGTGGTTTTTCTACACAATGGAGTACTACTCTGCCATAAAAAGTATAAACTGGAGTCATTTGTAGGTAAATGGATGCACTTTGAGAACATACTCTTAAGTGAAATAAATCAGTCACCCATGAGTACACATAAAATTGTTTTCTGTTATAAGAAACCATAAGTGTACATAGAGACAAAGAGGCATAATACATATTAGGTAAAAGAAAGACAATATTCAAAAGAGAGGAGAACTAGAAGGGGAAAAGAAGGAAGGGAAAAGGGAAAGAAAAGGAAAAGGGAAAAAAATGGAAAAATGTAAATAAACCTGCTATAAATAATGAAAGGGGGGAATGGAAGGGAGGGGTGGGGAAGGGTGGGGGGACCAAGATATATCATGTACAGGTACAAAATAACCATGATAAATGGGATCATTATGTATAAATGTACCAATGCATGACTGTATCATCTCCCACAGCCCTGTCCTTTACCAGGTAGATTAGATGAGAAGTGCTTTTCCCCTGGTAAACATGTGATGTAGGGTGTTCATGTGTGGTGGGGGAGTGGGTATGATATCTGGAGAGAGAACAGAACTGATTTCTCTCTGCAGTCTTCACCCCTTAGCACAGGGCTGGGCACTCCCTTTATGCGGCTGTGCAGAAAGGATGGCAGAACAGGAAACGTTACAGTAGTGTGCTTGAAGGAGCACAGTTTCAGAAGCCAGCAGACATAGGTTCAAATTCCTTCACTTCTAACAGCAAGATTTAGAGCATTATTTAAACTTGGTGTGCCTCAAACTCTTATCTTCAAAATAAAGAAAACAGTAACTTTGGTTTAAAAAAATCTTGACTCAATACCCAAAATAAAAAGAATTGAAATTCCTTATAAATAAGCTCAAGATCCTTACCTCAAACTGACCATTCCAGGTTCCTACATCTTTCTAATGCTCCTGTTTACAATCCCATCAAATATCTTATCTATTAACTTTTATCTGGGTTGTCTTTCCCCCATTTCTGTCTGCTAAAATACTTATTTTAGCATTCTTGTCAGAAGTTTCTTGTCCTCCTTTTTTGCTCCATCCAAAGAATTAGATTCCCTCTTCTGAACCTACAATGAGCTCTGAGTCTCCAGCTCTCTAGGAGGTATCACTTGGTTCTGTACTATCTACAGATGTAAATTTGTAACCTTTTACATTTGTGATGTAACATAAGCATCTTCAGGGGAGAGTATATATTCAAATTTTCTTTGTACATCATTCTAGAACACTGACTGGTACATAATAGCATAACAATGTTGAATAAATTCAGTTCTTCCATGTGTTTATAACATGTTTTTAAAAACCCTGAACCTAATTGGATGTGTGTGTGTGTGTTTACACTATAACTCAAATAGATAAATGAGTGAAGAGAATAAATCTTACTATATCACTAAAGTTTAATTCTGTATCTTGAGTTGAGTCTAATTTAGCTGATAAAAGTGGTACAAATAACCTATAAATATGTAAAAGAAAAGTTCATCTGAACTAAGAATCAAAGAACTTAAAATATAAAAACAAGATACAAAAAATACGTAGATACAAAAGAATACGTACGCATATGCAGTTCAGGTAAGGATGCTGTGAAACATGAACTCTAATACATGGTAGGTGGGAATAATGGTCTAAATTTCTATACAGCGATTTGGTAATGTGTACCAAGAGCCTTGTTATCTTTTCTGAGTTGTCACCTTCTAAGAATCACTCATGAGGAAATAACCAGAAATGCAGACAAAGCTCTGTGAACATAAATATTCAGCATAGAATAGGGTATTGTCTATGTGGATACTGAAGCTGTTAAGGATGATGACAAAAGGGTGAAGGAAAGAAGCAAGAACTCAGTGACAGTCACCCATGAACAGGATGGAATGGGAGGGACAGATAGTCTAGAGATGACGACAATAAAGAGGACTGACATGAGGTCAAGTCTGATAGCACAAATCTCAGATGATCACCTTGAGTGTTAGAAATATTGGCTGATGTGAAACCACCGTCACAGAGATCAAATGTTCAGCTAGTGCCCGTCCTTGTATTTTTGTTTACTGTTAAGGCATGACATGGAAAGGGCTACAAATACACAGTTCAAAACAAAGCAAAATGCCCTTCTTTACTTTCTGAAGATCACTCATTGCTAATTACATTACAATATGTTTAACCTCTTCCCACTAGTGATGAAGAACATTTGGAGAACAAAGAAATCAAGATACTCTAGGACTCTTAGAAATAATAACTGATAAGCATTCTGATAACTCAACTGTTTCTTTGACAATTGAAAAAGGAATTTCGCTCCAGGCAGATTATACATAGCAGTTTTGCCTGAAATATATTTTTAAAAATCCCAAGTAATTAATAGGAAAAATTGTAAGTGGACAATATTACAACAAAAGCAAAAATAAAATTCAGATATAATGAAAGTTCTTTGTGAAATTATTACAAATTATTTTACAGTGCAGCTGAATGGTGTCCGAAGGTTATTTGAGTTGACTTTTTGTGATGTTTTATAAAGATGATGAATTCAGTTTGATAGCTGATTACAGAAAGTGAAATTTACAGCAAACACATAAAGGTATAAGTGCAGAAAAAAAGTACATTTTATAACATTTAACAGGTTTTACCATTAATCAGAATAGAGGAAGGTAAATAATACAAAGTAGAATTTATTAAATTCAGCAATATATAACATATAATCCAGGAACATATGTATAATTAAGAATCTTTTTTCTGTCATGGGAAAGTTGCTAACATGCTTTCCATCATATGTTTAAATTCTAGCCATCCATAAAGCCTACCCAAGCGCCATCACTTCTTTCATAAAATCCTCTAGGGCTTCCCCAATCCTCACGATCTCCTTTTCTTCTAAAATCCTATCAAATGTTCATTCAATGAAATATTACTATGTAATTACCTATTATGTACCAAGTACTATACTAAGAGGTAAGGAAAAAATAATACTAATTAGAAGAGTAACAATAAAAATATGAATTCGCCAGGCATGTTACAAATACTTTGCAAATACTTACTCTTTGATTTCTTATAACAACATTATTAGATGAATACTATTATTATTCCCTCTTTCGAGATGAAAAAAAACAGAACCACAGATGGGTTAAGTCACAGGGCTACTAACTGGCAAAATCTGATTCAAAACCATTTTTCCCTGATTCTAAGGCTTTTACCTCTCTGTCCTTGGCCTTCAATTTCCTAATCTCAGTAAAAAAAATTATGATACACTACATTCACTCCATGTAATTCCTAGGTTATTCATGTAATTCAAATAGGGAATAGATTTGAAAACGTTTTAAAAAGTTTATTTGAAAATATTTAGTAATAAGGCAAATACTACTTACTGTAGTACCATCTATAAAGTATTTGATGTGGACTTATTCAGTTCTCAAGATGATAGTCTTTGCTCTTTTTTAAGGTCACCTTTATTTTATGGTGGAAAAGGGATTCCGATGCAGGAAGTCTGAGCCCAAAGAGCAGCCTCTAAAATCTACATTCTGATCCTTTGTTTCTAAACTTTGCTATGTAGACATACTGGGGCTGGCTGGGGTCCCATGATGTTGCTGTAGATGTGGGCACTGCTGAGGTTAGGATGAGCCCCTACTCCTTTCTGTGGTTTCATACCCTGAGGCCATGTACCTCACTTCTGACTACTGTGTAGGTATCATCTCATGCCCTTACAGTGAAGTGACTGAATGGCTGAGACCTGCCATGAGGCCCTCACTGAGTGAGCTCCTGCCTTTCACAAGGTATCCACAGTGATACTCTGAACTGAAAGTGCATCTCTTCCTCCCCATAGGAAATGCTTAGAGTACATGCTTCCTGTGATTCCTGGTTGCCTCAGTGACCATACACCAAGGCATCCAGGAGAAGCCCTTTCTGTTTTTGCTTATGTCTAGTTTGTAGAAAATCTTTGTTTAAACTGAATAGCAAAATACTTAAATCGAGTTGTGGATTAAACTTTTTGGACTGGTTCAAGATCTGCCTACCTACTTTTCATAATAAATCTGGGTTTGCCTTAAAGTCTACACACCACGTTGGTCTGGCCTCAAACTGTAATATCAGCTTCCTCCCTCTGGGAGCTGTGTGAGGGGGTTGGGTACTATCTGATGTGGCAGCTGGCCACACCCCATCTACAGCATAGCACATTATTACATTGGAGAAACAAGCTCATGTTGGCACATTTAAAGTTGTGAATGTAGTTTTGAGACTGGTTTAAATTTGTTGACCCATCATTTCCCCAAATTATTTGACATCAGGACTCTTGTAAGACTGGAGTTCTATTAAGTCACAATAGAGCTAATATTCAATGGAGTACATCTTGGGAAAATTTGGAAAATGGATGTATGATTGAAATTCCTCTTCAGGTTCTAATCTCATAGAAAAATAAGATCAATATTTCTTCCTAATAGATTTCATTAATAATTCCTTTCTTCTTTCCATCTTTCCATTTTTCCTTCTTACTTCCTTCCCTCCTTCCTTCCTGCTTTCCTTCTGGTTCACACAGGGCCAAAAACACTGCAGAGAGCACTCTTTGAAAAATGTGACGTATAAAAATATAAAATCATTTGGTGGTTCAAGACAGGAAAATTCTGTTTAAAGTATAATTTTTACATGATAATATATTTAATAGGGCAATACGTTCTATGGCAATAGGGATCTTAGAAGTCATGTAGTTCAATTCATTTCACTAAGGACATATTAGGGGCTCAGGTATATGAGATTCAATGCCTTGGTTGTGTTGCTAGTTAGAGAGAGCCAAACTGCAGGACTCTCAGTCTCACAACTTTATTCTCACTAAACAAAAAGTTTGATTCCAAGTGAAATTTGAGCATGAGGGACATACTTTTATAAATCAGGTATATATGTGATTTATGATCAGAATTTCAGTATGTACAATGGAAAACACATTTTACCCTACCTTCCAGATATTCCAATTATCTTGGGAGATGTGCAAAATATAAGAGAATCTTTTCAGATATCATAAAATGCCTTTAGAATGCTATAAAGAAATCAGATTTTAATGGCAAAAGTACATTCCTGTGTGAACTGAAGTTTACCTTCCATGCAGATATTTACAAGGTCCACTCAAGATACTTAAAAGCTCACTAGATCTGTTTCATATAAATATGACAAATACTCCATATAAAATGACACATTTTCCCTATAAAATGACACATTGAATGTACAAAAATTTCCAATAGCTAATAGAATTGTTAGTAGTTCAACAAAAATCCCGACACACAACATAAATATTTATCGCTCCCAGATATGTTCTGTAAGAGATGAAATAAAACTTTATATCACATAACTCTTTTGCTTCCTTCTTTTATTTTGATACAAGTGAAAAGAATATAAAATTTTGTTTTATTTATTCAGCACCAAAATGATTAAATTATTATTTCCTTAGATCACTTATGACTCTAAAATACTTTCCATGTCAGTATTGGGTAAGAAATAAAGCAATAGAAATCAATTTTAACAAATTGAAATGATCAGTGTTTGTCAGTGGTGCGACTGGGACCCTTTCCAAGTATCAGGTTGTTTTTCATTGTGAAAAGTGAAATGATGCTCTAAGTCACAAACCTCTTCATAAAAAAATTCAGGTGGGGTCCATATTTGAATTAATTTACCAAAAGAAAGGCATGATGGTACATGCCTATAACACAGCAATTCAAAAGGCAGAAAAATTGCAAGTATGGGCCCAGACTGTGCTGGACAGTGACTTAGCAAGACTCTGTCTCAAAATAAAAAATAAAAAAGGACTGGGAATGTAGCTTAGTGTGAAGCCCTGAGTTCAATTCCTAGTATATTGAAAAGGGGTGGGGGTGTCTTTGACTTAGATAAACAAAAACAAAAACAAAAATGAAAACAAAATAAAACAAAAAAAAACGCAGGAAAAAAACAAAACAGAATAAATGTTAGTGTACAATAGGCTGAAATTAATTCGAAATACGAATTTTCAGAGGTAAAGTAATTTCCTAGGTACTTGAGAATTTTTGTTCCCTGGTCTAAGAATTTAGGGCTAATATTTAAGTAATTCTTTTGCATGCTAATGTGATATATTTACTGGAAGATACTTTTCTTCTCAGGAAATTTCAGTTTTCCTAATTAACTGAGACCTTTCATGATAAAAGCCCCAAAGAAAACAGATATAGAAGGACCATACCTGAATATGATAAAGATTATTTGTGACACATAAATAGCCAGCATTCCCCCTAAAATCAGGAACAAAACAAGGATGCCCACTATCACCTTCTAGTTAACACAGTGTTTGAAACATTAGCCAAAGCAATTAGACAAGAGAAAGAAATAAAAGGAATACATATATGAAAGGAAGAACTCAAATTATCATTATTTGCAGATGACATGATACTCTACATAGAAGATCCAAAGATGTCCAAATAACTCTTAGAATTAATAACCAGCTTCAGCAAAGTAGTAGGATACATGATGAACACACAAATGATTAGCATTTGTGCATGCCATCAATGAATGAGAAGAGAAGGAAATTATGAAAACAATACCATTCACAGAAGCTTCAAGAAAAATGAAATATTTAGGAATTAACATAATGAAGGAAGTAAAAGACCTCTACAAAGGAAACTACATACATTAAAGAAAGAGACAGAAGAGGACATCGGAAAATGGAAGTCTGTTCCTTGCTCCTGGATAGGAAGAACCAATATTGTCAACACAGCCATGCTCCCAAAACTGTTACACAGATCCATTGCAGTCCCAATCAAAATACCAACAGCATACTTTACAGATCTAGAGAAAACAATCCTAAAATTCATATAGAGACAGAAGGGGCCCAGACTTCAAACTATATCACAAAGCAATAGCGATAAAACCAGCATGGTACTGGAGCAAAAACAGACACATGGATCAATGGAACAGAACAGAGGATACAGAAATCTCCTCAGACATATTCGACTACTTGGTTTTTGACAAAGGATCAAAATGTTGGAGGAAAGACAGCCTATTCAACAAGTGTTGTTGGGAAAACTGGTTATCTATTTGCAGAATATTGAAACTGGACCCTTATTTTTCACCATGTACTAAAGTGAAATCAAAATGGATGAAAGATCTAATCATTAAAAGAGAAACATTAAGAAACATTAAACCTACTGGAAGATCAAGTAGGTAAAGTACTTGAAGACATAGGAGTAGGAAAGGGTTTTCTAAAAAGAACTCAATCACACAAGAAATAGAAGCAAAAATCAACAAACGGGATTATATCAGACTAAAAAGCTTCTGTACAGCAAAAGAATCAATCAGTAGAGTGAAGAGACAACCTACAAAATGAGAGAGAAATTTTGTCAGCTGCTCCTCAGTCAGAGGACTAATTTCTAGAGTATACAAAGAACTAAAAATAATTAAACTGCCTAAAATTAAAGACCCAGTCAAGAAATGAGCAAGAGAAATGAACAGATACTTCAGAAAGGAAGAAATATAAGTGGTCAACAAATATATAAAAAAAGTTCAACACCTCTGGCCATTACAGAAATGCTAATTAAAACAACATTGAGGTTCCATCTTACTGTGAAAAGAATGGCAATCGCTAAGAAATCAAACAATAACAAATGCTGGTGAGGATGTGCCAAAAAAAGGAACTCTCCTTCATTGTTACTGGGTTTGTAAACTAGTACAACCTTTATTGAAATCAGTATGGAGATTTCTCAAAGAACTGAAATGAGAAATTCCATATGACCCAGCTATCCCTCTGCTAGATATCTTCCTCAAAGAGATTAAATCATCATACTATAGCAATATACACATAGCAACATTTATAGCACCACAACTCATAATAGCTAAATCTTGGAAGCAGCTTGTATAAAAGACAACTGGATAAAGAAAATGTGGTATCTATATATAATGGAAGTATCTATATACTCTGCTATAAAGGATGATACATTTGACACATTTGTAAGAAAATGGGTGCACCTGGGAAATATAATGTTGAGTGAAGTAAAGCAGACACACAGCTTAAATACCACATGGTACCTCTCATTTGAGTGAGGCAAAGTACAAAGAAAATGATAAAAGATGGATAGAAAGGGTCAAGGAGTTGGAGCTCTTGCAATAGGAAAGTGGTTTAAGGGAACAAGGGTGAGGGGTGAGGAGGAGGTTAAGGGGAAATAAGAAGAATAAAGATATGCCATGTACAACATAATCCCAATTAAGGTAAACACTATATGACATAGCATGAGCTAAGACAAATAACATCAACAAGAATGAAAGATGCCTTAGGGGAACTTGAGGATGAAGGAGGAAAGTGGGAGGCAAGAGAGAGGGGATTTTAAAAAAAGAAAGAAATATGTGTAATATTTTGTAATATGTACACGTAACCATTCCCCAAGATGACTAAACTACATGAGCTGCAAACACGTACAAATAAAATTTTAAAATTTTAAAAAGAAAACAAATTAACTGATAATTTTTAATAAAAATTACCTTAACTTTCTTCAAGTCTACAGAAACACTGATTACTTAGTAATAGTAGCAGAGGCTGGGAGAGGGACGTCTGGCTTGTATTATTGTGGGCTCACTTCAAAATGTGACACTTCTTTGTTACTGGTTCTCTGGCTCTCTGTTAATAATAATAGGTTTAGTCCCACTAAGCATCACATGGCATTTACATTTGGAACTAAATCAACTGATTGGCCAGTTGTTTTAGAGAGCAGGAAAGCAGGCCACTGGCTGAATTGTTCCTGCATTCTTTCATTCAAATATTTATCAAGATTTACTATGTCTCTGGCATACTGTCAGAGTATAGAATATAAAACCTCCCAAGAGTTAGTAGTATAGTGGAGTAGAAATACCAGTAACAATTAAAGAGCATAGTAAGTAATGTATCATGGATTATGTGAGATACTCTAGGGGAATGTGGAAAAGTTACCTTATCCAAATTTGAGGTTGAAGAAAGACAAAGGACACGAGAGAACTACAGAAATAAAGAGGGGGATGGGAAGAATATTCTAGCTGCAAAGTGACACGGTCTAATGCCCAGCACCCAGGTATGCATTCACAGGGTTAGTCTGCCTGGGCTCAGCCTTCATGCTGAGGGCTAAGATAAATCTGTAGATTTAAAAAGATAAATCTGTAAGGCATGGAACAAAATACAGCCACATTTATATTTCAGAAAGCAGACAGTCAGTAATGTGGGAGATAAATTCTGAGGGGTCCAGGAAATAAGTATGCAGGTAAGTCAGCTAAGGGACAGTTATAGTAATCATGGGAACAAAAAGACAGTGCGCTAAACTCAATGATATTGTCACATCAGTGAAGCTCCTGACCTTGTAATCAAGTGACAATTGACATAGGAGACACAGTCTCAGCGTACTATGAGATGGAGACTGTTCATATTCAAGTCATTTCCATGCAACTTAGAAATGATGCTTGTGTTAAAGTATACATTTATTTGTCTGATATTTTCTCTGTCTTATTCTAGGGAAAACATCAGACTAAGCAGTGACACATCATATATGTGTAACCCAATTTCAAAGCTCTGACTTCAGGTTTATGAAAAGGGGTAAAGCCAGAGGTATGGCACATGTCAGCAAAGGTGACCTGGCCAGTGCAGTCTCACCACCGAATTCTGAGACTGGTCATCAACACCACGCAGCCAACTTCCCAGTAAAAAGAGAAGGCTGCTGTCTGGCATGGTGGAGCGTGGAAGCCAATGGTACATCCACTCAGTCTTGCCTACAGATCTGAATCCTGTTCCGGAAGACCACTGGAAGATACTGTGGAACACAGCCATTTGGGTTCAGCTGTTTTCCCAGGCTGGAATTGAATGCAGCTTTACACTCTTCCCTCCCCAATTTTTTAATAAGAAAAGTGATTTGCTTTTCAACTGCTTTTCTTAATTCAGTTATATTTCGCTTTGTGTGGTAGTTGGGTTAAAAAAGAACACTAGAATGGATAATGTTTAAAAAATTAAATCACTCAATACAGCTGTGCTCAAATTAATTGGCTTTACAAAACTGGATGTTTAAGAAATTTCCTTAAGTGCACACACACACTAGTCCTAATAATACTTATTCCATCACTATCAAAAAAAGGAATATTGTCTTCTGACATCGTCCTTTGGGTTTGTTAGATTTCAGTCTGGTTTATTCTGGTCCTGTAAGATGAAGCCTTCTGATGGCAGAGGATTAGCTTTTTCTTTTACTACCATATCTGTGCCCTATGCACTTAATCTTTGCTCTCCTTTTCTCATTTTCTTACCTTCTGTGTGTGAACAGACATATATTTATTTGTTCATTCATTTATATGTATAATACTCTAAAGATCTACATTGGCATTATTATTCTGGTGAAGAAGATGTTTGTGTAGCAAGAAACACATGTTTCTGTGTGCTCTCCCTGGGGAGATATATAATTTATGAGATGTTTTAAGGTTTGTTTTTCAGGTTATCCTATCTTTTTGGATACTTGAAAGAAGCGCATGATTCTTTTATTTTTAATTTGCCCCCTTATGTTCATGTACATTTTCTCTCGAATGAATTTAGCAGCTTGAACTTCTTATCTTCATCAGGGTAAGGTTACCTGTTTGGCACTACTTCTCAGCAATTGCCCACTGAATTCAGATATTATTTTGACCATAAAATATACCATCTTCCTTGATCTAGCATCAAGTCAACTAGGCATTCCGAGGTAATTGTTCCTTTCCAATTTCTCCTTTGGCAAATATTGTAGTTTTTGGCTTCCCATTTTGATCAACTACAGGTTTCAGTTTTATAGAACAATAGAACTAGAAAACTATCTTTCTCCACCTGGCTTCTCATTCTATTTTTTTTTTTTCAAGAGTATGGATCCTTGCCTAGAACCCAGCTTCATCCAAGCAATGTACAGTGAACTCTGAGTTCTGGTCACTAGCAGATTGGTCTTCAACTCCACTAGACCCATAGGATTCCTCAGGAGCCACGTGTGCATCCAGCAGCAGCTGTCAGTGGGCTGTGGAGCTGGCAAGGAACCCTCAGCCGCTCCACCCAAGAGTATGTTTCTTCACGTCAGTAACCATCACAGCAGTCTTTGTCAGACCTACCTCTCCCAGGAATCTAGCTGCTGAGCTGTTCACTTCCTGGATTCCTGGGGTTTCTCTTTTCGTTCAAGGCTCCAGCCCCCCAAAAGAGGGCCATGTGCTAAACATTGTTGTTTTTTGTTTTGTTTTGTTTTCTGCATTGCTTAAAAGATGTGAAAACTCTTTGACTAAATTTTCAAAACTGATCTATGGACATACTCAAAGGTAAGCAAATTTTAGAAAAACTTCTTTTAACAGCAGTGTAGAAGATGGCTTGTAGTAAGATGGATCTCTGGAAAAATTCAAAGCATGTTGTAGCACTTTATCATATCTTTTTTTAAATAATTCATTATTTATTTATATCAAAGCAACAAAGCACATCTGATTCTAAAGGTTTATAAAGGAAAGAGATTTGAGTTACTACTGCTGTATTTATCAGTGTTTTCCAGAGAAAACTAATACACAGACATATAAAATGAGGTTTATGCTCAGGAGCTAGCTCATGTGATTAAAGAAACACAGAAATTCCTGCTATTTGCAGGTAGGAGCCCCAGGAAAGCCAATAGGGGTAAGTTCTAGCCTAAGACCAAAGGCCTGAGAACTAAGAGTACTAATGGTTTTAGCTCTCATCTAAAGGTAGGCAAAGACTGATATCCTAGCTCAAACAGAGAGAGGGGGAGGGTGGGAGGCAGAGAGAGAAAGAGAGAGAGGGAGAGAAGAGGAAGAAGGGAAGGAGAGGGAGAGAGAAAGAGAATTCAAACTTCTTTCATCTGTTCGTTCTATTCAATTTCTTATTAAGTTGAATGATGGCCATCCATACGGAGGAAGAAACCTGCTTTACTCAGTCCACCAATTCAAATGGGCATTGCTTCTAGAAGCATCCTCAGACACCCTTCACAAAGAGGCCCACACATAATCTGGACATGTCATGGACCAGTCAAGTTGACAAATAAAATTAACCATCATAAGTCTACCCTTGCCACTATAGTGCCCATATTTAATCTCTGTAGGACATATTTAAACTCTATAAAACATATTTAATCTCCAAATAAAGCCAAGAACAAAGTTATGATCGTTCATAACATCATACAATGATCCTATGTATAACCAAAGCTGCACCAACCTCTTCCCCAGAAGTAGTAAAATACTTGAGCAATATCTACTCTTCTCCTCGATATTCTTTAACTTAAACACTATGATGCAAAACTAACAATATTTAAATACTATGACATAATGTCAGCAGATCTTATATTACATGATGAAAGCATGACAGGGAAGAAAACAAAGATATTTGCTTAATACACACATATATACATTATATATATGCAAATAAACATACAACAAGGAGGAACTATTAATGACAACTATGGTCCTCACTACTGCAACTAATCACATGGTTGTGGCTGACATTTTTAACTGTCTTCTTCCACTACGCATGTATTCCCTTTGCCTTTAGCAAGAACCTTAGCTGGCTATGGTTCTTTACCTGGTGGTGGACCTAACCTTCATCCTTGAAGGTGTGGTCTATTCTTAATCCCACCTGGAATGTGTTGTAGTTTTCTATTTACCTTAATCACAGAGTATAATAATACCAAGACCTTCCCTAAGGGATCTTCAGTATTCCACACATGCTGTTTCTTGCTCCACTGTACAGTGATAGTTCAATTTCCTCTTTGGTTGCCAAGATCAATTACCCCACCTAGTCTATGTTGTTTTAGAGGCATGACGAGACCAAAGGGGTCTGCTAGGAGTCTTAACTTCCAGTTCATGGGATCATTGTTGTGTCTTCCAATAGAAGTAACTTCTTTGTGATATTTTTTGAGTTTGGATACTACCTGTTGACTTCCAACATTAATAAAATATGAGGACTCATGTCTCACGTATGTATTTGGGTAATGCTTTTTGGTTTATTTAATGAAAGGTTGCATACATCGAGTCCTACTATGAGGAATAACAATCAAGGGCACATACATTGGCAGTGACATACACTTTGTGAGTAGCCTAAAGCCAAATGGTGATTATTCAGTGCTTATTATTGTAAGATGCATCTATATTTCAAGACTTAAAATGAGGGGAAAATGAGCTTCATAATTTGTAAGTTTATCTGTTGATGAGCTTTTCAACAGTGATCTAATGAGTCTTTTGATGGAAGATTTTTCCACCCCACGGCTCCACAGTACTTCCTCTTAGTGTATTACTGGTTTTTTTCAGGGAGTGTCTCTTCTACACTCTCATTTGGGACTATTATTCTTGAAACTATATGGAAATAGGAACACACATTAAACCTAATGTGCCCAAAATTAAACTCTTGATCTTCCCTTTAAACTGCACAAGCTTCAGTTTTTCTGTTTCAGAAACTGTGTTTTATATATATATGTACACACATTATGGAATGTTATTCAGTATTTAAAAGAAGATTCTGCCATTTGCTACAGCATTGATGAAACTGGAGGACACTATTATAATGAAAGTGTCTTAGTTACTTTTTTCATTGCTGAGACAAAATACCCAATGCCCAAAGTTTAAGGAAGAAAGGTTTACTTAGTTCAGTTTGTAGAGGTTTCACATCATAGTTGGCTAGCTCCAAGGCATGGCAGAGGAGAACCACAGAGGAGAAACAGTTCATGGTTGGAAGAAGACAGCAAAAGCAGCAAATGACAAGCAGCAACAACAGCAGTCTTCTTTCTGTCCCTTATATTCCATCCAGGATACCAAACCTTAGGGCAGGTAGGACTCACACCCAGGGTGGAGAGCCATTAGTCCTAGCATTGCAGCATTAATAAATCCCAGCATCACATTCTTAATACCAGCATCACATACTGTAGATCCAGCTACCTGCACAAAGTCCTACCTATGACCAGGAGACTTTGGCGGGATATCTAAATACAAGCCATAAGAGAAAGTCAGCCAGATACAGAAAATCTGAAATGGAAAGGGAAAGAAGAACGGTTACAATAAAACTGAAGTGCTTTATTCTAAAAACACTGACTTCAATAAGGAGTTAAGATGGTAGAACAGTGAGGGCCAGTATCTTAGTCCCTCCAGGCCTAAGTACCTAGAGGCTATAAAATAACTCCTCAAAGAAGAAATGAAGTGAGTGGAGGGCTCACGGCAACCATGAAGAACTGACAGAAGAGAAGAAAATAGGATCAAGTGCTACAGAAGAAATAGCCCAGACTGGAGACCAGAGAGACCATACAGCATGGTGTGGCAGAGATCAGAGAGACTTTGGAGACCAGAGAGACTGTGTAGTGCACATGGCAGACACCCAGACAGGCCTTGGAAACTGGAAAGACTGTGTGGACAGCAGTGCTATAGCCTCCAATGAGAAGGCAGTGAAAAGAACTTTCTCTGTTCACAGTGAAAGAGAAACCCAAAATGGGAGAATTTTATGCAGTTAGAGACAGCAGTGAGAACATGAGCCATGATAGTACCAGTGACCCCCTAGGGTCCATGGTCCGTGAGTGACAGTGGAGTGGTGCTGTAGAATAGAGTCACACAGAGCAGAGGTGGGTGAGGATCGTCATTTTGTTTAGGAAAGGGCTTCAGGCTCAGAATGGTCGCACCACTGCCAAACCCCCAGAGCAGAAGGAGGGAAGGGCAGACCAGTCATGGTAGACTGCCAGCAGTTAAACAGCAGGCTGTGGAGAATTAAGAGCTGTCATCTCCCAGATTCTGCTCCGATGGCAGTCAAAAGCCAGTCTTAGCCATACCTACAAAAGACTGGAAGTTCACATTGGTGACTTGTATTTAGCCTTAACAGAACTCTATTCCCAGCATTGTTCTGGACGTGGACTGTCTTTGATCTTAATGTAGATAGTAAGAACAAAGACATGCCCTTCCTGGAGTTCTGCTCCCTAAAAGAAGCCACAAATCCAAAACAATAAAAAAAAATTTCTTTTTGCTCCTCTTCATTTGGGTGTATTATTTTCTCATTTTCTTCCTATTGTACTTTTTAAAAAAATTCCTCATCTTTTTCTTTGGTTTCTACTCTTTGCTGTATTCCTCCTTCTATACATTACTCCCCACACTTTAATCTCATTATTTAATACTATTATCACTATTCTCTTTTACAAGAAAGTCTGTGTATCTGTGCTTTGCCTACCCCTACATATATTATATTTTTCTTTCCCCCAATATAGTTTTTAGAGGGTAAGGGCACTCTCCCCTGTATATTTATACCCCAACCTACTTTTACTTATTACTCCTCACCTGACCTCTTTCCCCTGTGTCTGTCTGTCTGTCTGACTGTCTTTTTTTCATTCTCAATTTAACTTTTCCTTCACTCTCCACCCCTTTAATGGACTCCTGTAAGCTTTTCCCTACTACCTACATCAAGCATAGAACCTCTTCCCAT
This sequence comes from Hystrix cristata, assembly GCA_004026905.1. NCBI lineage: Eukaryota > Metazoa > Chordata > Mammalia > Rodentia > Hystricidae > Hystrix > Hystrix cristata. The sequence continues at coordinate 65,076 of PVJO010007287.1, forward strand.
CCCCATTTCTCACTACCAATCTTGTACATAGTCTTCCCTGGTATCCCTTTCTAAATATACAACAACATATCCTTAATATTAATAGGACCCTTTGCCCTTGTCCTATTTCCTCATTCCTACACTATAGAGCAGATGACTTGGAGAGAGGAAAAATTTTTTCCCTTTCTTTCCATAGTTCCATTCCCCTTATCCTCGTCCCTCTGGCTGTACCCAAACCCCTATCCCTTTGGGCATTGGATGGTGGATTCCATACAACTGCTGTTAAATGTTGCTTTAGGGAGACAAAGCCAATGGATTCATTGTTCATTAACTGTGGGCCAAGGCTTACACTATAGTTGTGGATTTCTTCTCTAGACTAAAGGGAGATCCAAAACAGGGTCTTATGGTATGTAAGCTTCTCCACTAGCCCTGACTCATTCCACTGCAACAGATTAGCCTGTTAATGCTGTAGTCAAATGATTCCACAGGAATAATCCTGATTCACAGGACAATTGAATGCCATTGAACTCATCTGCCAAACTCACCATTGCACTTAATGAGATGGAGAGCACAAGTAACTAACCCAAAAACTCAGGCTCAATCAGATCCAGCAAGAATACACGAAACCTTGCAGAAACAGGCCCTGAGTTTGAGTTAAGGCCAGTTTGGTAACAGAGGGAACACTGGAGTAACTGGGGAGTGATCACTTAGACCCTCTGGCAAACAAGTGATGTGGGAATCATCTATGCAATGGCTCATTGGAATATCTAATTAATATTCCCAGTAGACATTCTATTGGTTTAAGTTTGTGTGGGTTTCTTGAGTTATTTAGCATCTTCTTTTATTGTTTCAAATGTCCATTAGGTTGTTACCCTTAGAGAACTGTGCTTCCACTGGCTCTGATTTAATAGGCAACTAGATTCTCTCCCTTATCTAGAGAATACACAAGGGGAGGAAGAGTAACTTCAGGACTATTATATAGAAATGGTGTAAGATTGAAACTGTGGGTACTGTTTTAAAGTAAAGTATCCTTGTGGCAAAACATAGGGACAGAGATGAAATCACTTAAACAACTGAAGTAGCAAATACTGGAACTGGGCATACAAAGCTGAAAATTACTCACAGGGAGGGAACATCCTAAAAAGCCACATATAACCATGATCTCTCCTCACTTCTCTAGTCCCAAACTGTCAATAACCTCTCCCAAAAAGGGAGGAGAAAAAAGAAGGGGACACAAATATGAAAAAAGTTATACATCAATATAAACATATAAATACAGTTTCAAACAGAAGAAGAGGAAAACAAGGGAATAGGAGACCTCCAAGGCTCCCAACTCTCCCAATGCAGAGCAAGGGGTAACAAACAGAGAAGAAAATGAATACCAGATAGCAGAAATCTATGAAAAGTGTTTAGAAGAGATGAAAAAAAGGAGTTCAAAGAGGAAAATAAGCCAAAAGTTTACAGTCATGACTACACACACACACACACACACACACACACACACACATATAAACATATATATATATATATATATATTATATATATATATATATATATATATATATATATTCAAACAAATAAACACAGATACACATAGGAAAATGAGAAAGCAAGGGAATAGAAGATCTCCAAATACCATCCCCCCCAACTCTCCCAAGGCAGAGCAAGGAATTACAAAGAGAGAAGAAAACAAATACCAGATAGCAAAAATCTATGTAAAGTTCATAGAAGAGATGAAGGAAATAGATGAATTCAAAGAGGAAATGAATCAAAAGTTTGCAACAATTACACTCAATATGCCCATGGTGAATTTCAGGGAAATGTGTAAAAAATTGGACGAGCTAATCCTAAGACATTTTAATATTTGAATGACAGATCCAACAAAGATATGGAAAGCTCTAAAAGATGTCAGACAGAAATACCTGGGGAAAAATAGACAACTATAGAACTCACAAATTCTAGAAATGACCAACATGAAGACAGAATATCTGATATTGAGGACAAACAAGTTGATTATGATAAAAAGCTCAAAGAAGCCAAAAAGAAAATAAGAGAATAAGAGAAGACTATACAGGAACTACTAAATGATAACAAAAAATTAATGTGAGGCTAATCGGAGTGAAAAGTTTCAAAACTACATAGATGGATCCAACAACATGCTTACAGAAATTATCAAAGAAAGTTTCCCAAATATAAGAAAAGATCCTAAAGTATAAGTAAGTGATGCTCATAGGACACCAAACAATTTTGACAAAAGGAGATATTCACCAAGGCATATCCTTATTAAATTCACAGATTTCCAGCAAAAAATCCAGAATTTTAAAGGCAGTCAGAGAAAAACAAAACAAAACAAAATCACATATAAAGGTAAACCAATTAGAATCACAGCAGTTTTCTCAGCACAAACCCTGTAGGCCAGAAGAGCTTGGAATGAAGTATTTCAAGCCCTAAGGGCAAATAACCTCCAACCCATATTAGTTTACCCAACAAAGCTATCCTTCAAAATAGATGGATAAATAAGAAAAAGACCAGCTCAGAAGGTATATGAGAGCTAAACCAGCTATAAAGAAAATTCTCAAGGATATTCTGAATAGAAACATTGTTTAGGACACATCTGAAAACACAGGAAACTAGAGGTCAGGGACAAACAACCACGACAAAAAATCACAAAAAGTAAAACAAATAATAAGCTGACAGATAAAGAAGACAATGACAGTAAACAACCAAAACATTTCAGTAATATCTCTCAATGTTAATGGGTAGGAGTTCTAACATCACACATGGTAAACTTCAAGTAAAAATGGAATATAAGACAAAGAAGGTCACTACATTCTAGTTAAGGAACAATCCAACAAGAAGAGACAACATTGATAAACATATGTGCACTGAATACTGGAGCATCTATTTTCACAAAACAAAAACTGCCGAAATTAAAAGACCAAATAAACATTAAACATGATTATAGTAGGGGACTTTAACATTCTACTTTCTCTAAGAGACAGATCAACTAAAAAAAAGCCAGAAGAGAAATTTCAGAGCTGAAAAACACTCTTGAACTTATGGACTTGATAAATATGGATAGACTATTCTGCCCCTCCACAATAGAGTATACATTCTTTTCAGCAGCACGTGGTACTTTTTCCAAAATAGACTATATACTAATCCAAAGCCTGCCTTAAGTAAATATGAAAGAATTGAAATTATCCCATGCATACTATCTGACCATTGTGCAGTGAAAATAGAAATAAATGAAAGAAGAAAAGTCAAAAAAGGAAAAAAAAACACTTCCAGAAAATTAATAACACACTCCTAAATAACCAATGGGTCACAGAAGAATAAAAGAAGAAATTTAAAAATTTCTGAAGGTTAATGATAACAACTGTACAACTCATGGAAATCTTTGGGACACTTTGAAAGCAGTTCTAAGAGGAAAATTCACTGTAATCGATGCTCACATTGGAAAAAAACACAGCAAACTCAAATAAATAACTTAATGAAAAATTTTGAGATACTTGAAAGACAATAACAAATCAGTCCCAAAAATGAAACTAAGGAGGGAAATTATAAAGATGAGAGCAGAAATTAATGAAATTGAAACTAAAAAACTGTAAAACAAATAAATGAAGTGAAGAGCTGGTTCTTCAAAAGAATAAATAAAATAGACAAGGCATTAGCAAGATTCTCTAAGAGAAGGAGAAAAAGACCCACATAAATGCAATTAGAAATGACAAGAGTGAAATCACAACAGACGCTATCTAAATCCAGACGATAGTAACTACTTTGAAAAATTGTGTTCCAAAAAATTAGTAAATACTGAAGAAATGGACAAATTTCTAGACAAAGTACAAATATGAAACAAAAAAAAAATAAATACACTTAACAACCCAATCACAAGTAAGGAAATTGACTCAGTAATAAAGAATCAACTCAGTAATAAAGAACCTACCAAATAAAAAAATCGTAGGACCAGGTGGATTAACAGCTGAATTCTAAAAAACCTTTAAAGATATTATATTACCAATACTCCTCAAGCTGTTCAAATAAAATGAAAAAGGAGTGCTCCCAGATTTATTTATGGACACCAGTATCACCCAAAACCAGATAAGGACCCATCTAGTAAAGAGAACTAGAGGTCAGTCTCCTGGATGGACATAGATGCAAAAATCCATGACAAGATATTAGCAAATATAATGCAGAATATTATCAAAAAGTTGATACAACATGATCAAAAAAGGTTTAATCCCACAGATGCAAGGATGGTTCAACACACTTAAGAATATAAATATAATATATCACACAAACAAAAGGAAAGTCAAAAACCACATGATCATATAAATAGATGTAGAAAGGCTTTCAACAAAATCCAATACCACTTCCTAATAAAAAATCTCTGAAGAAAACAGATATAGAAGGACTATATCTGAATATGATGAAGGCTATCTATGACAAACCAATAGCCAGCATCATAATAAACAGGGAAAAACTGAAAGCATTCTCCCTAAAATTAGGAAAAAGACAAAGATTTCCACTCTCACCTCTGCTATTCAACAAAGTACTTGAAACATTAGCCAGAGCAATTAGGCAAGAGGAAGAAATAACAGGAATACGAATAGGAAAGGAAGAACTCAAATTACCACTATTTGCAAAAGACACGACATTCTACATAGACGATCCAAAGAACTCCATCAAATAACTCCTAGAATTAATAATCAACTTCAGCAAAGTAACAGGATACAAAACCAACACAAAAAATCATTAGTATTTGTGTATACTAACAATGAACAGGATGAGAAGGAAATTATGAAAACAATACCATTCACAATTGCTTCAAGAAAAATGAAATATCTAGGAATTCACTTAACCAAAGAAGTGAAAGACCTCTACAAAGAAAACTGGAGTACTCTGAAGAAGGAGATTGAAGAGGACATCAGTAAATGAAAATATGTCCCTTGTTCCTGGTAAGGCAGAACCAATATTTTCAAAATGGTCTTATTTCCAAGACTGTTACACAGATTCAATGCAGTCCCAATCAAAATACCAACACAATACTTCACAGATTTAGAGAAAAAAATTCTAAAATGTATATGGAACCAGAAGAAACGTGAATAACAAAAGTAATTCTGGGAAATAAGAGCAAGGCAGGTGGCATAGCAATATCAGACTTTAACCTATACTACAAAGCAATAGTGTTAAAAACAGCATAGTAGTGGAATAGAAACAGACACGTGGACCAATGGAATAGAATTGAGGATGTAGAAACCTCCCTGGACATATTCAAATGTTCGATCTTGGACAAAGGGTCCAAAAGCATCTGATAGCGGAAGGACAGCTTATTCAACAAGTTGTGTTGGGAAAAATTGGTTATCTGTTTGTAGAAGAATGAAACTGGACACTTATCTTTTACTATATACTAAATTAAAATCAAAATGGATCAAAGATCTAAACATTAAAAGAGAAACATTAAATCTTATGGAAGAAAAAATAGGTAAAACACTTGAAGACAAAGGAGTATGACTTTCTAAATAGAAACTCAATCACATGAGAAATAGCTGTAAGAATCAACAAGTAGGATTATATCTGACTAAAGAGCTTCTGTACAGCAAAAGATTCAATTAGTAGGGTGAATAGACAACCTACAGAATGGGGAAAAAAACTTGACAGCTACTCCTCAGAGGACTAATATCAAGAATATACAAAGAACTAAAAAAAAAAAAAAAGTAAACCACTGAAAATTAAACACCCAGTCAAGAAATGGGCAAGAGAATGATCAGACATTTCATGGAGGAAGAAATAGAAATGGCCAACAAATATATGAAAAAATGTTGAACACCTCTAGCCATTAGAGAAATACAAACAAAAACAACACTAAGATTCTATCTTACTCTGGATAGAATGGCAATCATTAAGACATCAAACAATAACAAATGCTGGCATGGCTGTGGTAAAAAAGGAACTTTTCTTCATTGTTGGTGGAATGCAAACTAGTACCATCATGGAAATCAGTATGGAGATTTCTCAAAAGACTGAAAATAGAAATTCTGCATGACACAGCTATTCCCCTGCTAGGTATCTTCCCTAAAGAGCTAAAGTAATCATAATACAGTGGTACACGCATACCAATGTTTATAGTAGCAAAATTCATAATGCTAAATTCTGGAAGCAGCCTGTAGACCTATCAAAAGATGACTAGATAAACAAAATGTGGTATCTATATATAATGGAATACTACTTGGCTATAAAGAAAGACAAATTAGAGTCTTTTGTCAGAAAATTTATAGATCTGGAAAATATAATGCTGAGTGAAATAAAGCAGACACACAAGCTTGACTAATGTATGGTATTTCTCATTTGAGTGAAGCAAAGTACAAACAAAGAAAATGATAAAAGATGGATACAAAGAAATAAGGGCACAGATGTCGTCCAACAGCAAAAGGGTCCAAGGGAATGAGAAGAGGGGTGAGGAGGAGAGGAATGGGAATTCAGATGACTAAGGATATAACAAGTACAGAAACTTAATAATCCAAAGTAAACAAAACAAAACAAAACAAAACAAAAAAACCACGAGCTCACTTCAATAGTGATAGAGGTTGACTAGGATATTACAGTAACACACACAGTATGTACTACAGTTAACTTTATGCGGTTGTGACTTAATACTGCATCTTTGGGTCTATTTACATTGTTTGTTGTTACATGCAAAGGGCACTATGTACTATGGTCTGTAAGTTTGTGTAAATTTGGATAAATTTTAATTTTTTAATAATAAAAAACCACTGGTTTCATCCTCAATGCTTTCTCTTTCCAATACTCTAGAACCACTTAGGAAATGGTGTTGATAGACCTCCAAAATAGTTCACACAAAAACTCACTGCTTCTCACTATCTCCACTGCTACCACTTGTCCAAGTCAGCCTCATGTCTCCTTAATTAATGCAGGAACCCCTAATGAGTGTTTATTTTTCTTCTCTTATTCCTAGTGCTATTTTCTGCCTACACTGACCACCCGCAGGTTATTCCCACCCAGATGCCAGAATGATGCCTTTCAGTCAGAAGCAGAGGATGTCATTCCTTTTACTTACTGGGAGTGAAAGCCTGAACTCTTACAGTGCCTTACAAAGACTTACATGATGAGAACTTCTCTGATGTCATCTCCTACCACTTCTTCCTTCACTCCCTACATTCCAGACTTACTGTCTTCTCTGCTCTTCCTCAAACTTGCCAGGTATAACCTTACCTCAGAATCTTTGCCCAAGAGCAATCTCCTGCCCTGCATGCTTTTCTTTTAAACATCTATATGGTCAAGTTCCTCATGTCTTTGAAGCTTTTGCTTAAATGTCTTAATTAACCTGACCACATTCGTTAAAATTGTCACACTTTCTCCATACCCAATCACTCTTACCTTGTTGTGTTTTATTTTTCCTGTAGCACTTACTATCTTCTGACATACTATAATACATTCATTATGGTTTATATCTAAAATGTCCCCCAAAGCTTTGTGTGCTCCAAGTTGGCTTTTGGGAGTGATTGGATGGGTGCACAATCAGTCCACTGATTGGATTAGGGTAGTTCTGGGTGTGGCTGAATGGATTTACTGAAGACAGATGACCTGGATGTGAGTGGCAATTGACAGGCTTGTAGCCTCAATGGAATAAAAAGGGGAAGGGAGGCTTGCTGTGGCTGCTTTTTTCTGCCTGCTCCATTATGGACTATTTCTCATCTGCTACGCCCCTCTGCCATGCCACCCTGCCTTGGAGTCAGCTGACTGTGGATTAAAACTTCTATAAACTGTGAGCTAAAACAAAAATATTCTCCTTAAACTCATGAATGTTGGGTATTTGGTCCTACCAACAAGAAAAGTAACTAAGACAATACTTTATACTCAATCTTCCTCCACTTTCTGGTAGTATCGCCTTTTTTATTCAGTCATGTACAAAAGTACTTACTAAATAAACATATGCTGAATTAATAAATTTATAGGATGTATTCCTTTGTAGGGGTTCAAGATAACATTTAATCAACATATACTATTTGCCCAAAGATTCTGTCCAAGGCCTCATTTAATTTTAACTATGACCAGATGAAGTAACACCTGCATTTATCAAGCATGTAAATAGAGAAGTTAAAGGAAATTTTCTAAAGGTTCTCGGTTCATTAGGGAAAAAAGAATTTGAATATGGGTCTCCAAAACCCATATCTTTCTCATTATGTAATTCTGGTTCCAACTCTTAAATCAGTCAAAGATTAAATTCTTCTTAATCATTAATCTTCTGTCATCAGACCTGCAATGTATCTAGACCTGCATGGTCTAGATTAGTGATGATGAACCTTTTTCAGGCTTTTATGATAATAAACAGCCAGCTGTTGCATGCATCGCCACCACTGGTCTAGATGCTAGCCACCAGATACATGAGGTTTCTGAGCACTTGAAATGTGACTAGTCCAAAAAGAGATGTACATTATTTGTAAATCACACACCAGATTTCAAAGATACACCAGAAAAGAGTCAAAAGTATCTCAAATATAATTTTAAAATATTTTTGTTAAAATGGTAATATTTTGGATATATTGATTATATAAAACAGATCAACAAAATTAATTTCACCTTTTTGTTTTACTTTTCAAATATGGCTAATAGAAACTTTAAATTTCCTACATAACACATTTATATTCAACAGTACTGATCGAATTTGTATCTAATTATATAACCATAAGAATTCACATTTTTGTCTGTCTCTAAAGACAATGAAACTTCCATAAGAAAGATAATACAACGTATATACATCACAAATCTGTCAACCTTAAGCATAAAGAAGATGGAAGACTTGAAAGATGCTAAAAGGTTAACCTAGTACAAAACATCTCCCCAGACAATACATGGGTTTCCTACCATTAGACTCATTCCTCTGGAATAATGTATCTAAGAGCTTCCATTAAAATGAAAATGTCTTTGCTATGAGTCATTATGAAAACAAAGCAAAGAAGAGTTTGTCAAATTATCCCTGAAAGGGTATTAGACACGTGGTTTTGATCTGGGAAGAAATGAGAGAGACTGCCGCCTCAGGCATAAACAAGGAAAATAAAATTGGAAAGGACTTGGAAATTTTCAATAAGCAAATAAAATAGAGACCATGTGTTGGTATCATTTCAGAGGAAAATTTAGGAATGAAGTGAAATCTCCTTTATGGTTAGATCTATGCTGAGATTTAGTTACTATTATTTTGAGTTGATTTACGTAGTCTAGAAATTCATATTACTTGGTGGTGTTTAAGATATAACCCTAGATGAGAAGTGGCCAAGTATTACAGATGTCTGAAGTTGTATATAATGGATGTTTTGGAAGTTGTCTGAATATTTTAGTCACATGAGGAAGCTTTGGAGTAAATTTTTATATCATTTAACACCCACACTTCTCAGGAAACCAACTGCTTGCTATTCACTGACATTTTAGGTAGAGGGAATAAATGTAGAAGAACAAAGCAGAATCTTCGTATTTGAAAGCTGATTAAATTTCCAAAAGTAGAATATAAACCAAAAATAGTTTAATTCTTTTCAAAAAAGAAAGAGTCTAATAGTTAATACCTGAACCATTTATAATTAAGAGAAACTAGATGTTTCATTAAGAGATGAATTATAAAATTATCTCTAAGTAAAATTTAGCCAATATTCAAGACTCCAAAACTCATTTGGTGAGGGGAGGGCTGCGATGCTGAAGACAAGTAGTCTAATGACCTAAGTGGCACATACAGACATGGAAGAGACCCAAAAGACCACCATCACAGGAGGACTGAGCAGAATGTGAGGCTTCCTGCTGCGCTTGTGTGACTGAGCTTCTGCGGTGTGTATGCTGCTCTAAGTTTTCTTTAAACAGTTTTGGCTTTATGCAATTATTTATTTTCTTGCATGTGATTCAGTGAACATATAATTCAATGTAATCTAATATTAGATGTTAGTAAAATATTTCACAAACAAAATTATTTTCAGACATTTTGTCTGAAGTTTTGGGTTGGAAATTCCTTATTGTGTGATTTGTTTCCTCTTTTTCTGGTTTAGTATTGCAAGTAAAATCTTTTCCATCATTATCTGCCCTACATGTAAAGAGTGACTAACGTAGAAGGATCTGATTCCAACCACTTGGAGAATCAAAGGATATCTACTCTGTATTTTGTTTAACAATTTAGATGTAAAGTAATTATTGATGAGTAAAAATTTACTATTGCTACTTGGTTAGTTGTTACTGCCTGTTTTATAGCACTGTTAGTCCTTTCTTTCTCTCTTGTTGCCATTCTTTGTGGTTCAATTACTTTTTGTGGTGTTATTTTTGATTCCTTGATCCTATATTTTGTGCATCTACTACAGGGTTTTTCTTTGTGGTTTACATAGGATGAGACGTACATAAAATATCTTATAGCTATAAAATATTTAAACAGATAACAACTTAACTTTGATTGTATACAGAAACTCTAAACTTTTACTTCTTCCCTTTATCACATTTTGGGTTATTGATGTTAGAATTTATACCTTTTTATATTCTGTGTGTGATTAATGAAACTTTGTAGTTATAATTATTTCTAGTACATTTGTTTTTAACTTTTATATTAGAGTTGAAAGTGATTTGTGGACTTCTACTGCAATTAGAGAATTTTGACTTTGACCATATTTTTAAACTTACTGATAAGTTTTATACATCCACATATTTTTGTGTGGTTTATTAATGTTCTTTGATTTTGGCTTGGAGAATCCCCCTTTGCCCTCTTGGAAGGCAGGCACAGTGGTGATAAACTCATTTAGATTTTGTTTGTCTGAGGAAGTCTTTATCTCTCCATTTCTGAAGGACAGCTTTTGCAAGTTTCATATTTTTTGGTAATATTTTGAATATATCCTCTCACTCTCTTGGCTCATAATATTTCTGCTGAGAAATCCTCTGATAGAGGCTCCCTTGTATATAATAAGTCAGTTTTCTCTTGATATCTTCAAAATTCTCTGTAATTTTTGACAATTATAATGTATCTCAGAATTTTCTTTAAAGTTCAATTACTGGAGGTTTATTAATTTCCTTTTGTGGTACTTTATTTCCCTGATTCTTTGTGACACTTGTATCCTTGTGTTGGTGCCTGCACATTTGTTGAAGTGGCACCTCTTCCAGCCTTTGCAGTTTTTCTTTGGGAAGGGTAGGCTTCCATCTGTCAGTCCAACTCTGGGGTTCTGGATAGGCTAGCTTGTTCTCTAATTGTGGTCAGATTCTCTAGCTGGGTGGGGCCACTGCCTGTGCTCCAGGGTTAGATGAGGTGCAGGCTGAGCTTCTTGGTTGGGTGGGGCCTCTGAAGTAGGGAAGGACCCCTGATAGAGGCCCATATCTTCACCATTCTGGTGGGGTTACAGTGCTACTTGTTGGTGCAATTGGTTGGGATAGCAAGACTGGGATTCAAAATTGTGCTTAGTCAGGCAGTAGAGGCAAACGTCTGCTTCCAACTGGGTAGCATCACTGGCAGGACTCCATATTCAGGGAGGGCTATAGATTGGTATGCTCTGTGCTCTGTGGTTGGATGGGGGTCACTGGTTAATTTATCCACCTTGCTGGGGCTTCTGGCTCTACTCCGTGGTCAACAGGAATCACTGCTGGACTCCCAAGTTTAATAGAATTATAGGTTCTGCTCTGTGATTGTATAGAACTACTAGAAGTCTTCCACATTTGGGTGGATAGCCAACCTTGCTGACTGGAAAGACTGATGACTGTACCTGCATTTAAATAGGGCAGGAGGCTAAAATCTGCTCCTGTGTGGAGTTACTGGCTGTGATCTGTAGTCTGACAAGGTCACTTTCCAGTCACCCTTGTTGGGTGGGGCTGCAGACTGGACCACACAATTGGCTAGGGCTGCTGGCTGGATGTCCTGAGCAGATATGCTGCAGTTGTTGCTCTGTAGTCGGGGATGGTTCCTGGGCAGGGACTTTGGCGGGGCTTCAAGGCTGGGCCAAGTCACTGTTGGGCTACCCAGTCAAGTGAGACAAGAAGCCATGCTCAGCAGATTGCCTCCGTGCCTGGGTAGGGACTTAGCTTGGGTCCACAGTCAGACCAGCCTTCTGGCTGGGGATCAAGCCAGGTAGAACTTCTTATTGTGCTTCTTGGCTAGTGAGAACCACTGGCTCAGCTTGGCAGGTGCGTGAAGTTATTGCCTGGTCTTTCTGGTTAGGCACTGCTACTAGCATGAGATTTTGGGGCACATCTCAGATCCAAATCACGACAGATTGTTACCTCACATGTTACAAAAATTCACTCGAAATAATTAAATACACAAACATGAAGATTAAAATGATAAAACCCTCATAACTTAAAAATTTGTAAAGATATGTATACTGTTAGGTGATAAGACTGAAGATTATGCTGCAACTCTTGATCGACAAATTTTAAAAAATGTTCACTGACACAAAAAATTTTTGTTAATTTTTATTATTTTTTAATACTACATGTGACTTTTTCCACTGAAGGACAATGAGACCCAGGAGCATACAAAGATAAAACCTACAAGAAGAAGAAAATGGGTATTTATGGATAATTACATGTAAATATGAGCAAGACCTAATAAATACTCTATATCCATGAGAAATTTTGAGCATGAAGATTATTAATTTAAGAATACATAGTATTATTTTATTTCTGTGTCTCTGAGTTGGATATTTAACTTCCTAAGGTTTATCTCAATCAATATTTTCCTTGATTATATTGGTTTTCTAGAAGATACACTGTAGTCCATAAAAACCAGATTACTTTTATATTTCTCCAGCAAAAATGAGAATTTAGTTTCTCCAACTACATTATAAATGAAAAGTAATGTGATATGTATAGTACCAATTTACCACAATAAGTATGTATTCATTATATATTGCAAACTTATACTAATAAAAGTGATTTTGGGAAACTAACTGTGGGAGAAATCAGTGCTAAAAATTATCATTAGTTGAAGGAAAAAACTCTTTTGAAATATGACTGGCTTATCTGTCAGATAAAATGATTCCTAGGACCATAGAGATATTGTTTTGCCAAACGTAAGATGTATGATTTAGATGATTGGCTAGATTTGACAGTCCTACATGGCTCTGAGAATTATATAGAACACAACATTTAAAATCACTTGTTTATATATCTTCTCCACCAGAGCCTAATACAAAGTATTGGAACTCTGGATTATTGCAACAACTTCTAATTGATCCTCCTCCATATTTTTTCTATGCAAAACTCATTGTCCACCATATAACCAAAGCAAGAGTTGACGTCTAAATATAAAGCTACTCAGTAGATTAGTCTGGCCTCCAATTATTCATTGCATAAATTCCAACAACTTTAGTTACCCACCTCAGAGATCATAACTTTATTTGTTGTTTAACCTTCAAAATATAGTCTGATCATACAAGAAATTTTCTTTTGCTATGCAATTAGTAGCACAAGACATGATACTCTTCATCTTGCTTTATTTTATCTTTTTTAATCAATCAGAAGATATATATGTGTATTCAATTTTAGATATGCCAAATTACAAACAGTTAGATAGGAGAAATATGTTCTGTGTCCTATTGTACAGTAGAGAGACTATAGATAAGAATGTACTACATATTTTTTTAAAAGTAGAAGAAAAGTACTGAAAATCTTTACCACAAAGAAATGATAAATGTTTGAGGCCATAGATATGTTCACCCTGATTTGAACATTGTGGTCATGTAGTCAGACATCACGTTGTACCTTATAAACATGTAAGACTTCTATGTATCATTAAAGAAAACAATTAACTCTCGATATTGTATACTAAGTTAAGAATGACATCAATATTTTGAGGATATTCTGGAATTTTAGGAGCATGTTTACAACACAACTCATCCCAATTGGAGTACTGCATCAAGTTGCATGTTTCACACTGTAAAAGAACTAGGAAAAAAAAAAGGAAAAGTAACAGAAACGGAATAATTACAGATGTAATAAATTGGAAATGTTTGGGAAGTATTTAGACACATTTAGATCATGCTGCTAATTGTAAAGACTATCGACAATAAAATTGTTGACATTCTGCTCCAAGAAAAAGATAAAATCAAGTTTGAAAGGAATGTATGTGAGCATGTGTATGAAAGTGTACATAGATATAGATATATGAAAATTAAAATGTAGGATCTATTTTAAAAAGTTAAACAGGAAGGACTTCTGGGAAGATGGTGGAGCAGTAAACCACAGAGGGACAGCCTTTCCAAGATTTGTTGTCCAGATGCTGGAGTATAGCAACATGAGGAAGAGAAGGAGAGAAGTTGATGTCCAGCACTCAGCAAGGATCTGAAGCAAGAATTGAAACCCATGGGGAGAGCAAAAAGAAAGACCTCAGCACAGAAGAAGGGTGTGGTTGACAGTGCTTTCTCCCAGAGCCCTGGCTCTTGGCACGGGAGATGTGACTCAAGCTTGCAGGTGCACAGTGACTACTGGTGACCCCAGAGATGGAAAGACATACCAGTGGACACACTAGTGGAACAATAGAACAGCAGACACAGTGGACTGAAGTGGCTGGTGAGTTATTTGGATTCAGATGTGCCTCAGGAGAGGGCAACTGGCTGGTCACCATCTTGAAGAAGGGCCGACTAAGCTCAGATCTCAGAGAAACTGTGGGTGACTATGTCAGGGCAAGGCAGAGCTGAGTTCTAGTTCAAGTCAAGGAGCCAAGTTCAGGCCAGCACACAGCCATGTCCAAGCCAGCAGAAGATACAGTGTGTCTCTAGCTGAACAAATTGGGCAACCTAACAGCCAGAGACCAGCCTGAACTTCAGTGGACTTGGTGGTGAAATCTTGCTGGGATTATCCATCACCCTGCTGTAAATCTACTGCTGGGAATAATCAACACAGACCTGGGCCTGCCTACTCTGTCTACCAATGATAGCAGAGACATGTCCGAAAGTCAGCATTTTTCCTTTTTTTTTCTGTTGTCGCTTTTTTTTTTTTTTGCTTTTTTTCTCCTCTTTTTCTTATTATTTTTTCTTGTTTTTATATGAGTGTGAAATTTGTTTCTAACTTTTTGTTTTTACTATTTTGTTCTGTTCTTGTTTTTATTTCTTCCTTCTCTTTTCTCATGTCTTTACTAATTTCCCAAAGTATGTATAATCTTCCCCTATCCTCAAGGGTTGCTTCTCATTTCTTCCTCTTCTTCTGTTTTTATAATTTTTCTTCCTAATCCCTTTTGTATTTTCTCCCCTGAGGGTAAAATTGCCATATTGAGGGCACATTTACTGTCTATGAACTTCTGGTTTTAGATATTGTTTTGTAACCACAAGTGTAGTTCATATGGTTAAAGGTGGCAAATTAATAGTTACCACAGTTTGTCATTTCCTAGGCTGTGTCTGATGCTATTGTACTACTTTAGCCAAGGCAACAGAATTTTCTAATCAGTTGTTCTTCCTTATATGAGAAGACTGAGATTCCTTGAGGGTCATAAACAACACTATACACCAGTGCCAAAGAACCAGGTGCTAGTCAAATACACAGCAATTTCTCAGCCCCAATCATGTGAAAAGGTAGGATCCTGCAGCAGACTGAAAAACCCCAAAACCAGCTACACCTGGAAGACGTCTCTGAGGAAGTAGTCATTTTCAAAGAGTTCTCAATACTAGCAATAAAGCTATCTCCTATAAGCAATTTACAAGCATAAACCCAGGAATTAAACTAAAAAAAAAAAAAAAGAAGATGAGAAGACACACAAGCAAGATGCAACCCCAGACTCCCAGCCAGTCAAAGACAAATCCAGGGGGCAATGAAGCAGAACAATCCAAAAGTCACCCACCTGGACTCTTGGAAGTGATAACAATGGAAGTAACAAAGCAGATAAATGAGGTTCTAGAAAAAATCAGAAATAATTTCTCACACAACTACAGAGATGGTTACCAGAATGAAAAACATGATTTGTGATTCTAAAGCAGATACAGTTAATTTTTTTTTTAAAAAAAGAGGAGCTTAGAAAAATGATGGAAACAAGAAATGCACAACATAAGAAAGAAATGGAATCCATGAAACAGATTCAAACAATATCCAGGAGATTAAAAGTTCCATTGAAAATATAGGCAGTAGAATGAACCAATGTGAGGACAGAATATCAGATGTAGAAGACAAGATGGTCGTTAGTGAACATGAAAAGAAAGTGTTCTTCAAAATGGTGAGGGACCATGAAAAATCAATCTGACAGCTGCTAAATGACACAAAGAAGAATAACACAAGATTAATCAGAGTCAATAAAAAGCAGGAGATAGCACAAATAACATTAAAAAAAAACCTGTTCACAGAAATAGTGGCAGAAAACTTCCCAAGTATGAAAAAAGAAATTGTCATACAGATAAGTGAGACATGCAGAATTCCAGTTATCCATGATCAAAAAACCTCCACCAAAGGCATATGATAATCAAGATTCCAGAAATGCAACACAAGAACATAATATTAAAAGTAGTTAAAGAAACAAATCGTCTATAGAGGAAAGCTCATCAGGATCACAGTAGACTTCCCAACACAAACCCTCAAGTCAAGGAGAGCTTGGAGTGAAGTATTTCAAGCCATAAAAGAAAACAGCCTTCAGCCCAGATTGATGTACTCTGCAAAACTATCTTTCAAAATTGGAGAAGATACTTCCATGACAAAGATTACATGAAGGAATTCATGACCACAAAACCAACACTCCAAAACACTCTGAAGGACATTTTAGAAAGAGACCATGAGGACCACGACTCCAGGAACCTCAACAGAATGAATCCATCAAGCAAGGCAGGTAATTAAAAGGGGAGGGGGGGAGGAAACCAACAACAGGGAAACAACATGGCAAGGACAAGTCAATACATAGCAGTTATAAGTAAATGCAAAGGAATTGAATTCATCCCACACATATTATTAGGTCATAGTGCAATGAAATTGGAAATAAATGGCAAAAGGAATCACAAAAACTTCATAAACACATGGAAATTAAATAGCACTGGCTTGAACAATCAATGGCTCACAGATGAAATTAAAGAATAAATTAGACCATTCCTACAACTGAACAAGAATGCCAGTACCACATACCAAAACTTATGGGACACAATGAAAGCAGTCCTATGAAGGAAATTTATAGCAGTGAACTCCCATGTCAGAAAAACAGAGCAAGCTCAAAAAAACAACCTAATATTGAATCTCAAGCACAAAGCTCATATGAGGGAGGACATTATAAAGATCAGAGCTGAAATTAAGGCAATTGAGACGAAGAAAACAATACAAAGAATCAATGAATTGAAGAGTTGGTTCTTTGAAAAATTAAATAAAATTGACATACCCTTAGCCAACCTTATCAAAGAAAGGAAAGAAAAGACTTAAATTCATGCAATTAGGAATGAAAAGGGTTAAATCACAACAGATCCTGCAGAAATCCTGAAGATCAGCAATACCTACTTTGAGAACCTGAATTCTAATAATAAGGAAACTACAGAAGAAATGGACAGATTCCTAGATACATATGAATACCAAAGCTGGATCAAGAAGATATAAAAATTCTAAATAACCCAGTATTAGCCACTGAAATTGAAGAGGTAATTAAAATTCTACCAAAAAAGAAAAGCCCTGGTCCTCATAGATTCATTGCTGAATTCTACAATAAATTTAGAGAAGATCTAATGTCACTACTCCTCCAACTCTTTAAAGAAACTGAAAGAGAAGCAATACTCTCAAACTCATTCCTGAAATCAAGCATTATACTGATACCAAACCAGAGAAGGAGCGAACCAAAAAAGAGAACTACA
>PVJO010007288.1:0-82881 GCA_004026905.1 Hystrix cristata
TGACCACATGAGGCTTTGGGGGGGGGCATCTAGACACCCACCATAACATTCTGTCCCTGGCCCCCTCAAAGAGTCAAGCACATTCCTTTATGAAAAAGGACTTAGTCCATCTCCGAGAGTTGCCAAAGTCCTAAAAGTTTCAGCATTGCTGAAAGTCCAAGTCCAAAGACTCCTCTGAGATTCAAGGAAGACCGTTAAACACTCCCAACATACAATGGCACAAGATAAACCTTTCCATTCCAAAAGCTACAAATAGGGGGATACAAAGAAATGGACCAAAGCACGTCTGAAATCCAGCAAGGCAAACATTGTCTTGTAGTTCCACGTGCAGCATCAGAGGTGATCTGTGGTGAAATCTGAACTCCAAAGGGCTTGGGTGCCTCCACCCCTATGGCACTTAACAGTGGTGGTCACTCCCATAACTTCTCTATTGGGCCGGCTCTTCTCCTTCCTTGCAGTTTCCTCAGACGATCCATGTTCCTGGTTTCTCCAAACTCCTGGGGTCTCCAATGCACCTTCAGTTTCACACTCACAGCTTCACACACTGCCCTCTCAGAGGCACACTGCCTGGCCTCCCAGGCCTCCTGAAATCTGGGTGGAAGCCTTCCTGACCCCACAACTCTTGCACTCTGCATGCACCTAAAACCAGAACCACGTGGATGATGCCACAGCCTGCCACCAACTGGAGCAGTAGCCAGACTTCCTTCTCTCTTGGTTGTAGGAGTTGAGTGCCTGGATGACTAAGCACTGAACCCAATCCCAACAAACAAATTCCCTAGGCCGCTGCCATTCTGGTGCATGGTGTTCTGGGGCTGTCCTCTTAAAGCAAAGTCTTTTACCTTTGCAACTCTGAGACTGCAAAGGATGGAGTCTTGTTGGTTCTTGTGATGCCCTCAGGCCATCTTTTCCATTGTTTTCTTCTGAAATACTTGGCTTTTCCTTGCTAGTCTTTTCAGTGACAAATTTCTCCTGTGTTCCATCTTTGCAGGCTGCAACTTTACTGGACCTTCCTTTCTGGCCAAATTTACGACATTTTGAATCATTCTGTTGGGCTCTTTGGTCTTGATTCTCAACATAAATGGTTGGCTAAGAACCACCAACAATAGCCATGCCATCGCCTCAACATTAGACTGCCTGGACAGTTCTTCTGTAAAATTATTAGTCCACCACCCTTAATCTCAGTCTCAGGCAAAATCTCTGGACACGAGCAAAATGCAGACAAATTTTCTGCCAAGCCATAACACACATTGTGTAGAGTCTAACAGCCAATGCAGTTCTTCTTCCCAGCAGAAACCTCCCAAGCTTGGTCTGTACTGGTAACTTTTCTATCAGCATTCTGGTCTTCTGAGTTCTAACCAGAATCTCCCATCAAGTACCTACAAAGATTTTCCAGGGATTCTCTTTCAGGTGACATTTCCACATCTTTCCTAACCCTTCCCCTTCCCAAAAGCCAGCTCCAAAGGCTCCTAAACCACATGGTCAAGTATAGTCACAGAAACAGCACCACTCCTGGCACCAAATTCTGACTGAGCTCCTTTTCTTGTTGCTGAGGCTGCTTTTCTTGTTGCTGTGCCCAAAGTTAAAAGGGAAAAGGTTTGTTTAGCTCACATTTTGTAGAGGTATTAGTCCATAACTGTCTGGCTCCAAGGCAGGGTGGCATGGCAGACAGGCAAAGATAGTAAAGTAAGTAAAGGGGCCTTAGCAGCTTCTTTCTGTCCCTTATATATTATCCATGCTGCTGGGCTAGGGCAGTGCCAAATCAGTCAGTGGATTAATTTAGTAATCACACACCCTTAATCCCAGCAGCACACATTCTAGATTTAGCCACATCTGAAAAAGCCCCACCTATGACTGCTTGAGGCTTTGGGGGGACATCTAGACACAAACCATAACAGGTATGTTTAAAGACATGGCAAATTCTTAAAAATTCAAGGAATATTGTAATAAAAAGACAGTATAAATTTTTTTATAAATTTTGCGTTCTCTTATCTAAAGTTGCACAAAGAAATAGTTATAAAATTGTACTGATAGACCAGTAATATATAAAGATGTAATTTCCAAGACAGTAGTAGAACAAAGAAATGAAGAGGAAATGGAGGTATACTGAAGCAAAGGTTAAATTTACTATTGAAATTAAGTTATTAATTTGAACCAGATTGTTTCAAGATGATAATTATAATCCTTAGGACAAACTCCAAGAGAATAACTCAAAAGATATATAGAAGACAGACACCAGAGTGACTAAAACAACAATAAAGTAACTAAAATAGCACACTAGAACATACCTATTTATCACAAAAGAAGACAGTAATGGCAAAAAAGAGGTACAAAAAGTTTATAAGACACACAGAAAACAAGTAGCAAAATGTCAAAAGTCACTTCTTCCTCAGTAATTACATTAAATGTAAATGGAGTAAGCTCCCAAATAAAACACAAAGATAAAACACATTTAAAAAAAAAACACAATTCAACTGTACTCTCTACAGGACACATCTGATATTTGAAGACCCAAATAGGTTGAAAGTTAAAGGGTAAACAAATACACAAGCAGTATAACAAAAAAGATATGCAAACAGTAACCAAAAAAAGGCTGGAGTAGCTACATTAATAGTAGACTAAACAGACCCTAGAGCAGGCATGTCCAACCTGTGACCTACAGTCCATATGTGGCCCTGGACAGTTAGTAATACGGTCCCACAGGATCATAAACTTTTAACATTATTAAGTAATTTTAGCAATATTTTTCATTACTCCAATGCACAGTGCTCAAGCACAGACTATGTAGGCAACAACGAAAGGCTGTAGAGGAAGGTACAGTTCAGTGTTAACTTTGTCTCCTGCACCTGCCACACAGTCAGTGAAACTGAAACCTGCATGCATCAGACTTTGCATGTACTTGCGCAACTTGGCAACTAAAATGGTGATTTCCCACAATAGTATTTCAACCTGCCTGCGTGTGTGTGTGTGTGTGTGTGTGTGTGTGTGTGTGTGTATGTGAAGACAGGCATTTATTGTTATTAAGCAGACATGGAAATGTATTTATTTGTTAAATTTGGGCCTCTCTTTTTAATAAAATAATTCAATAAATTAAAATATTAAAAAAGTTTTACTACTTATATATTAATTATATCGCATAGTTTATATGTGGCCCAACACAATTCCTCTTCATGCAGTGTACCCCAGGCAAGCAAAAAGTTTGGACACCATGCTTTAAGACAAAAAGAATCGTTACTAGAACCAAAGAATGATGTTTTATAGTGATGAAAGAGCCAACTCAATAAGAAAAGATATTTTAATATATATGCTCCTAACAAAAGAGGCTTAGATACATGAATTTAAATCGACATAATTCAACAGAAATAGATAAAGCAACATTAATACTTGGATTCTTTGTTTGTTTGTTTTTGAGATAGGATCTCCCTATATTGCCCAGGCTGGAAAGGTAGAACAACTAGTCCATCTTCACATGACATAATCTTGTATATAGAAAATCTTAAGTTATCCACAAAACAAAAAACTACTAGAAATACCACAAGGCCACAGGATACAAGTTCAACATACAAAAATCAATTGCATTTCTAATCAAATTAAGAATGAAATTTCATTTAAAATGGCATCAAAAGAATAAAATACTTATGAATAAGTATAATATGTCCACATAACGACTTGCATGGAAATGTTCACCACAACATTATTCATAATTGCCGAAAGTTTTAAATAACATAAATGTCTGTCAACTAACAGACAGAATGCTGTATATCCACACAATAGAATACTACTTAGGGATAAAAAGATACAAACTGATAACATATACTACAACATAAATGAACCTCAAAAGCATTTTGTGAAGTGAAAGAAGCTAGACACAAGAGACCAAATATTGTATGATTCCATTTACATGAAATGTCTAGAAGAGAGAAAGATTAATGATTGCCTAAGTTGTGTATGTGGGGGTTGGAAATAGAAAATAACTCTAAATGGGCACAAGTGATCTTACAAGACATGAAATTATTCTAAAGTTGATTTATGGTGATTATTGTATTGCTCAGTAATGTTATTAAAATCATTGAATTGTAACTTGAAATAAATGAATTTTGATATGTAAAATATATTTTAATAAAGTCCTTGTAGAAATTAGAACTGCTACTTATATAGCATTTAGTATGTATCAGAAACTGCTTTAAATACTCGGCATACAGCAATCATTTAATCCTCATAACAGCCCGAAGAATTAGATAATATTATTTATCCTCCTTTCAAAAATGAGGAAATTGAAGCACATAGAGATTAGGTAATTTTCCACAAAGCACACAGCCAGCAAGAGAAGGGACCTCAGTTTTGACTCTACAGTTTGCTTTCCTCCATGGCTTCCATTTGTAAAAGGAAAAAAAGAACATACAGATATTCTTGTATGTGGTAATGTGAGGAAGGAACTTTAACTGGTGATCCCCTCTGGGACACAGGAAAGAAGGTGAGCCAGAGAGGGAGCTTTTTGTATATTATTTTACATTGAACTCTGAATTTCGTATACATTTTATAATGATTCATGTATTCATTTTATGGATAGGAAACATCTATTTTTGGATTAAAAAAATTGGTTATGTTCAATCTGTTAGATTATCCATTTTAAATTTCTCCTGAAATTTTTTATATTTTCAAAATTCTTTGGGGTATATCTTTAGGCAAAGTTCTCAAATAATTGCCATGACATATCATATTTCTGCTACATTTCATACTGCCAATGTCGAAGCTCCAAGACTGGGTTGAAGCCAAGAAGGGATGAATGAGGGGCTGAGGGGGATTTCATGAAAGCCAGATCAGTGCTGTTTGCTTTGCTTGGGAGAAAATATAATTGTGCTATGTTATGGCTTGTATTTAAATGTTTCCCTCAAACTTCATACATTCATGGGTGGGGCTTTTTGAAGATGATTGAATCATAGGCGCATGATACTCATCAGTGGATTAGTCCACTGAGAAGTTTATAGCTAAATGTTAAATTGGAAGGTGAAGCATGGTTGGGAGGAGGTGGTTCACTGGAAGTGTGACCTGGAAAAGTCTATCCTCCCTCTTTCCTTCCTCCTCCCTTGATTGCTCTCTGTTTCTTGCTGCTGCTATATATTCTGCCTTGGAGCCAGCTATGGATTGAAACCTCTACCAACTGTGAGTGAAAAAACCTTTTCTCCTTTAACATGTGGGTGTCAAGTATTTTGTCCTAGCAATGAGAAACATTTTGGTAGCAGAGACATAGGTCATTGCTGTGACTACCCGACCACGTGGTTCAGAAGCCTTTGGAACTGGTTTGAGAAAGAATTTTGAAAAGATTGTAGATGCCTGCTGGAGAAGAAGCCCTAGAATGCTGTAAGCCCAGTTTGATGGGTGATTCTGGTCAGAAATGCTGGTAGAAATGCAGCCAGTGAAGACTAGACTCAGGAGGTTTTAGTTAAGAACAAGGACTGCATTGGCAGCTGCATCCTAGATCATGTGTGTTATGATTTGGTGGGAAATGTGTCTGCATTTTGCTCCTGTCTTGAGATTTTGCCATAGACTGGCATTACGGATTATGGACTAACTCTTGTGGAGGAAATTTCAAGGCAGCCAAACATTCGGCTGTGGCTTGGGTACTGCTGAGGGCTTTTAGCCAGCTCTATATTGAGAATCAAGAGCAAATTACCCAGCTGAATGGTTTAAAAAGTTTTGAGTTTAGCCAGAAATGAATCTCCAGTAAAATGGTGGCCTGCAAAGATGGAGTGGAAGAGAGCTTGTTTGCTGAAAAGATTAGCATTAAAAATAAGCCAAGTATTTTGGATCTGTTCAATAAATATATAGCATGCCTTGATATTATGACTTTTATCTAGATGCTCCCCCCCAAAGTCTCGTGCAGTCATAGCTGGGGCTTTTCAGAAGTGGCAGGATCTAGGGGTGTCAGATGCCGGGATTAAATGTGTGACGCTGGGATTAAGAGTGCCCCACCCTGGGTGTGAGTGCTACCCACCCTAAAGGTAGGTAGCCTGGATGGAATATTAAAGGACAGAAAGAGGGCTGCTGCTGTTGCTTCCTACTTCGTTATCACTTACTGCTTGTTGCTTGCTGCTTGCTGCTCGAAACTTCACTGCTGACTTCCTTCTGTCTGCCCTGCTTTGGCATAAACTGTCTCTCTTCTGTGATGCCCTCTGCATGCCACCTTGCCGTGGAGCCAGCTGACCATGGACTGAAATTTCCACAAACTGTGAGCCAAAATAAACACTTCCTCCTTTAACTTTGGGTGTTGGGTGTTTTGTCTCAGCAATGAGAAAAGTAACCAAGACACTTGAGGACATGGGAAGAATCTAAAAGACCTCACCTGTTGCAGACTCAAGTGCAGAAAAGTGAAAGACGCTTTGAGGAGAGGGCTCCAGGGCACCGTGCTCTAGAATGGTGGCAGCCTAGGGAATGAGAATTGACTCCCCAGGATTCAGTTCACCATTCTCAGCCATCCAGGAACTCGGAGATCTCTGAAACCGGCGGTAAGATGCAAAAGAGCTCAGCTACTGCTCAAACTGGTGGCTGACCTTGGTGTCATCCACATGGTGCTGGTTTTACCTGCATGCAGAATGGAAGAGTTGTGGGGTCTGGGAGACCTTCACTCAGATTTCAGAAGGCGGCCTGGGTGGTCAGGCAGTTGACCCTGAGAAGGCAGTATGTGAAGTTGTGAGTGTGAAGCCAAAGGCACAGTGGAGACCCCAGAAAGTTGGAGAAGCCAGGAAGGTGGAATGTCTTAGGAAAGCCACAAGAAATTAGCAAAGCTAGCCAAAATAGAGAGTACGAGGGCTACAACCACTGAGGGTGGGGCTTCCCAAGCCCTTTGGAGTCCCCATCCCACCACAATTTGCTCAGGATGCTAAACATGGAATTACACAATTTAATGTTTGCCCTGCTGGATCTCAGTTTTGCTCTTGTCCCATTCCTTTTCAGCCCTCTATTTCTCAGTTTAGGAATGGGAATATTTACCCCGTACCTTTGTATGTCAGTTTAACTTTCTTGTAATTTTACAGGGGCTCACAAGCAGTTTGCCTTAAATCTGAAGAGATTTTGGACTTGGACTTTTCGGCAGTTCTGAAATTGTTAGCACTTTGGCAACTCTTAGAAATGGACTAAAAGCATTTTGCATAAGGGCGTGTACATGAGTCTTTTGGAGGCCAGGGGTAGAATGTTATGGTTTATATCTGGACGTCTTCCCAAAGCCTCATCTGCTCATGGGTGGAGGTTTGGAGAAGTGATTGGATCACAGTGCGCGATACTTATCAGTGGATATTATCACTGGTAAATTTGTAGCTAAATGTGATGTTGGGAGGTGAAGCCTGCTTGGGAGGAGTTGGGTCACTGAGGTCACAGTGTGGAAGGGTCTATCTCCCTCCTTTTTCCCTTTATTCCTTTCTGCTTCCTGCCACTGCCATGCCACTCCACCATGCAGTCCTGCCTTGGAGCCAGCCGGCCGACTATAGACTGAAATCTCTACAAACCATGAGTCAAAATAACCTCTCCTCCTTTAACTAATTGAGTGCTGGGTATTTTGTCCCAGCAATGAAAAAGTAACTAATACAGGCTGGATTCAAAGCTGCCTTGAACTGTGGTGTTGGCTCCCAACCCCTTGGGATTCCCTGAATCATACCACGGATGACGGCTGCCTGGGAAATTGCTGCTGTCCTGCAGGATAGATTCTCTGCATGCATGTGCACACGTGCAAACAAACCCATTTAATGAAAACATGAGTTTGAATTTGTGCCTACAGGATTAAAGTGATTCTGCTTCTGGTAAAGGTGTGTCTGTACAGCAGAGGGTCATTTATTTTGATTTGGGGGCGTTAATTTAATAAAAATATTCACATGAAAATATGTTGTAAAAAAATCTTTGCTAACATAGGAAATATTAGCTCATAAACTTTAGGAAGCATTAGTCTGTGTGACAAGGTGCCTATAAGAAAATTCGAGAGGTTAATGCTTAAATAGTAATTAATTCTATATTAATCATCTCTTTTGTTCAATAATGTTGTGGGATCCAGGAATAATAACTAGTATTATTTGTTTTTAATGCATGTTTATTGTATACTAACACCCTACAAATGTATATTATGAAAAGGTCCTTCTTTTGAAATATTTCATATTTAATAAAGACTAACCAAACGATATTTAAAGGGGAATCTTATTTTTTTTTTCACTTCTGTTCTGTGGCTACAAGCTATGCCATACAATCCCCTCTGCTATCAAGATTCAGCAAAATCAGGGTTGGGGGTGTGGCTTACAGGTAAAGTTTTTGCCTAGCATGGGCAAGGCCCTGGGCTCAATTCTCAACACCAAAAATAAAAAAAAAAAAAGCAGGATGTAGCAAAATCCAATGAAAGAAGCATAAGCCAGGTGTGGTGGCTCAGGCCTATAATCTCAGCACTCTGGGAAGCTGAGGCAGAAGGATCACAAGTTTGAATTGGCTGGGCCAATTAGCAAGACCCTGTCTCAAAAAAGAAAGATTTAAAAAGGGCTGGGGCTGTGGCTCAGGGTGAAATGCCACAAAAGAGAAATGAGGGAGGAAGGAAGGAAAGATGCATGGGGTTCAGAGTCAGATTGTCATTCATAATCTCAGCTCTGCCACATACCAGCAGTATGATCTTGGGCAAGTTATTTAGTATAATCCTCAGGTTTTTTGTTATTGTTTTTCTGGAAAACGGGGATAGTACTACCTCCCTATTCAACATAGTCAACTGGAGCAATTGCTAAGTGCTCAATAAATATTAGTTCTCTTACCTCCTCTCTGGAGAAGAAAATGAGTTAAAAAAAAAAAGTGCAGATGGGCTTACCTTGTCTTACACGCAATTTTCCTGCTAAGGAAGTTCCATGGCCTTTCTGAACAGGGTGAAAATGAATGCATACCATCCTATACGTCTCAAAATTTATGGTGAACCCTCGGTGTGTGGTCCTACCTACACATTGTAGCTACTCCGCCTTTTCAGTGATGATCCTGAGTAGTTGTTTACCCTACTCTACACCGTATAAATCTATTTTGTGAATTATGTATATCCATGCCCTACCAGTTTGCTTTGGTGATGTTGCTACTAGTTTTCTGAGAAAAGGTGGTAAGAAACTTCTGCTGCAATACAAAAATGCTTTTCCAACTAACCACTTCAAATTTAACAAAAACACTGAGGATGTGGCAATGAGAGCACCACATGAACAAGAATGATGATCTTACCCAGAGAACTCCTGTACATCTGATAAAGGAATGTGGCAGAGCCAATGATAATAAACTCCTAGAGCTGCCCCATCTTCCCCAATTCCCATAAACCATATCACTGTGATGCAAGAACCAGCTCAGTCAATTATATCAAGGAGTGCCTATTACTGCCAATGCACTAGATGTTATAGGAGGGATGTTTTCAAATGTTTAAGTGTTCAGAAAGCTAAGGTTTTAGATCTGGGCCAGGGGAATGCAAGTAAGCTACTATACCAATGCATAACTAAAGTACACAGCCTCAGAGCAAGAGGTGAGTCATGTTGACCATTTAATTCCTCAGAGTAAAGTCAGCATAATCTAAATGTAGAAAGCTAAATGCAACCCCTTGGGGTTGCCATACTGGAAAAAGAGAAAGAAACTCTAATAGTTGAGCAAACTAGAAAGAACAAATGCGCAGGAATATCCTGAAGATTGAAACAAGAAAAAAAATAATTCAGCATCATCAAATACCGCAACAAATTCAAAAAAGAGAAGCAGCAAAAAGCGATTTGACCAGGAGGAAATTAGCAGTGGTTTCTGAGGTTAAGAGGCTTCTGATTGGGCACATAATTTCAACTATAAAAATGGTAGCTTGTATAGAATGAGATATTTAGATCGACATTTTATTTCACGCAGAACATTAAAAAGCCATTATAATTACACTCATACATTCATTTATTCCATTAGCGTTTACTGTGCTCTCACAAGCGCCTAACTGCACTAAACTCTACAGGGCAGGGTTACCTAACAGAAAGGGCACAACTGAAATGACAATGGCTCCTCTCCCATAAGCAATCTGAATGAAGTTTCAAATTAAGGACTTAAAAATAAATCTCATTCCCTGTAGTTGTTTCAGTTTATGTTGTTTTCTGATACAGTACCCTTTTCTTGTCCTTTTTTAATTAGGAGGCATTCGTTTGCCAACTTAGGGAGCAGCAAATTTAAAAATTAAATCTCAAAGTATCTTATGTATGCTCTGAGGGAAAGCAGGAATGGTATTTATATCTTGTTAGGGCTTTTTCTACAAACACAAAAGCCCATAGAGAATACTCTAAAGGAACCAAAGTTTCCTTAGTTTCACACAGACAAAACAGGCTTATACTGCCTTGCATCTCATAATTTAACAAATCTGCTTGATCACATCACTGATTAGGTACCAATTTGGATTTGGACAGGCTAGAAACAGCAAATCTCGATGAACCTTGTATGAGCTCTGAGGAAAAACAGAAATGTATTTATATATTGTGTTAGGTATTTACATAAAAGTTTGATGCCTCCCACCTAAGCCCAAAAACCCATGTGAAATAGGCCATGCAAAGCTACCAAGCTTCCCACATTTGGGGGACATATACCTAGAGGTCTCTGCTTTTCAACATAGAGTTCAGAGCCACCCTGCAGTGAAAAGTCTGGTCTGGAAATAAGGCAACCCACAGGATACAACCAGCACATCTAAGAGAATTATTTTAAACATATATTGTGTACTAGAATATAAAATTCGCCACATTCTTATAAAACTTCAAAGAATTTTATTGTGATGACCAAAGTCTAGGCCTGCAGCGCTAAGCAAATTCACTCCCTCTGTCATTAGGGATGTTGCCATAGATAGGCACAGATGTCCTTCATCCAGCCAGTCCTGGTTATGCTTGATCTACATCACTAGATCCCCTCACTCCAACCAGTTATTCTAATTAACAAATTATTAAAGACACATGAACTTTACAGTGCACAGGTGAAACCAGTGTACCCACTACCGTCAGGATTAAGGTTTACAATCTGGTACACACAGACACTCCAGCTATAAGGGACTTCTGCAACTGGCCATCCTAAATAAACCCACCTGAAAAACGAACTAGCTAACCTGAAGTGTAATATGTTGTGGTTTTTCTTTTTCTACTTTACATATTTTAATTTTCTATCGTTTTTCCTTTTAATAATGAGGGAAAACTAAAGAAAACCTTAAGTTTTCTCAAGGCCATCCTAATGAAAGACACACACTTGAAAACTGCTCTGATGATCTTTTAAAATATTTGCTCCTTTACCTGCACTAATATCAATAGCCAGAACTCTGATTTACTACATACCATTCTTCAATTTTGGTTTTGAATCATTCCTTACATCAAAAGCTACCCTATCAAATGTTCCAAGGGAGAATATCCTTTTTATGCAATCACTCCAAGCATTTTAAAACATGTAGCCAAAATTCATTACTATTTAAATCATAGTTTTTGTCCATTTTATCTATAACAGTAATTGATTCCCCCTTACCATCGAGTCAGTGACTGTGTGGCAATCAGAGACGAAACAGGTTCCACTGATGGATGTACGATGAAAATCAAAACCAAGTAAATAAGGCCCCCATTTCAACTCTAATTTTAATAAGTATTCATTTCCTTATTACCTTGAAGTCATGTTACATCCTTTCCTATACAACTTTTTAATGCAAACTATGCAATCAAAAAATTTAATCTCTAGGAGAATGCTAAGCATATACCATTTCATAATATGGAATGCAATCCTAACACAGGAAATAACTTTTAGCACAGGAACATTAATTTTTTAACAGAGTGGAGGCCTCAGTCACATCTCATACTTGAAAAATGTACTTCCAAGCAGAAACATGGGCCTTCACTTTCCCAATGTAAAACACTCATCCCAGTAGATTTTTAGAGGAAAACACAATTCTTTTACAGGAAAACAATATTTATTGTATAACATCTGTATTTATTAATCAAGGTCACATACCAAAATGAAGACTATTAAAGTTGACCATAATATTGACAAGTCATATCAACCTGGTAAAGAAATTCTAGCTAAAGTTAATGAAGTTCCACTAAATTCCTAAGGAAAATACAGTAATTCTGACACCACTAAAAATTAGAACCTTTCAAACAACCAGGAAAGCATAAATACAGTACCAGTATAAACGCTTTAATATTGAGACAAGGAAATATAAATTGTGTGCTAAAACCTCTTTATCACAGAATGTGGATAGTGTCTTTTACTCTCAGTGCCTTTAGACCCCAAAGCCTTAGACCAGTGATGGCAGACCTTTTAGAACTTTCTGTGATGACAGACGGCCAGCTGCAGAACATGTGCCATAGGTTTGCCACCACTGTCTTAGACTGTTACTACCCACCAGGAACCCCAATGATAAGTTCCATCTAATGACTAGCTGGAATTAAATTATACAGTGTGACTCTGCCTGTCAGAAGAACAGACACTAATGAAACATTTTACCTTCTTGGTACAAATTATACAATTAAACCAGATAACCTTGGCTAGGAAGGCCAGTTGAGAGAGGTCAATTTTCTATCAAATCAATAGCAAATTCAGCAGAGGAGTTAAGTTTCCATCAACACTATCAAAATAGCAAATTTACAGTGCCTTTCAAAAGCTCCACATTGAGAAAAACAAAAGTCAAGAGAAATAGTATTACTTCATTTACAGTTTATTAGCTCTTACAGTGTTTCAGAAGGATACAAGATTTCAGTGACCTAATGTGAATGGGACAGAGGATGGACTTAGAATGTACTGAGCAAATATACTGATTAAATCAGTCTATGGGTATAGTTTTTCAGCTTATTAGTAATTAATATCATCAGTCTTCTATCCAGGTGATCTTAGAGTTCAAAGGGGAAAACCTAAGTGTCCTAAAATTGAAGAAAAAAAGTTAATTTACTCCTCACTTAAATCTCAGTATCTGCATTCATCTGTAATATCTGTACTCATTTTCTTACATTCCAATATATTCCTACTAATGAATACTTTCCTATGCACCCCTAGTCTGGCTCAATTAAAATGTGAAGTGAGCCCTAGTCAACAGTTCTCACAATATTTTACCATCTTCCCTAAATCTACTTCCTGGTTAGGCTAGATGAGTTTATGGCTCCTAAAAATCTTTTTGCCAAGAAAACAACATTCTCAAGCCCTCATAGACTGGTGAGTGAAAACTAGGTAAAGAGCAAGGGAAAATGCCAATATCGCTCAAGAGCAGAGTGTACTTGCCAGGGAACCTAAAGAATATGGTCATTTACTCTGATTCATTTCTCTTCAATCTAGGCAAAAATAAGTGAGAAAGGGGACTGTTTATGACCTTTGGGTTGACATGTGTATGTAAACATGTAAATCCAGAGGGACCCTTTTGTTGCATAAATGGAAAAAGCAAGCACAGACAAGCTGTTACTCCTTTCTGGTCATGCCTTGCACATACAAGGACCTAACTTGCCTGTGGCAGGGTTTACTAACACCAACAAGATTTGAAAATGCTTCTGGACAAGACCTTGACAAACTCAGCCCATGTACCACATGCACAGCTGGAGTAAATATCAACATTAACAGACCCGAGGACCAAAATGAACACACCTTAAAGTTGGAGAGGAATAAGCCTGCATATACGCTGGTTACACTATCTCATACTGGTTATTTGTTATGGCATGAGAGAGGCAGTAGGCTAGAAAGATTCCAATGAGCTGCAAAGAAAATATGAACAAGATTAAACGCACACACATGAGCTTGAAGACCCAGGTTATAGATGTATTCTCCTTTCACTTATAATTCAACAATAATTTCCTTGAGTTTTTCTAGACTGTTATGCTTGAAATGCTGCAGCACACATTCAAAGAATGTAAGTGAAGTTTTACAACTACTGTGACTCAGAATTTCACAGCTAGCACTGAAGGAAAATTCATGAGTCATGAGTTTTGGGGAAACCCTCAGTTTCCAGAAAAAACAATGATATGGCTTAGCATAGGCATCTCATCAAGTAAAATCTTCACCTATGAGGGAAGAGATTTTCTTGGAAGGCAGTGTCGTAATGATATAAGTGTTCTACAATATTTGTGCTGTCCAATATGGTAGCCACTAGCCCCATGTAGCCACTGACCACTTCAAATAGGGCTAGAGCGACCAAGGTTTTTATTTTATAACTGTTCAAATGAGGCTAGAGGTTATTGTAATAGTGCAGATAGAGTTATGCATGCTACTTTACAAGTATACTAGGACTAGCCTTGAATTAGTCTTATTTCCACAATGTTGAATATAAGGGGAAAAAAATGCCCTAAAAAATTGTTTAGAACCACAATACAAACTTTTCATGGTAAAGTGAGAAGCAGAACTTGGGAGAGTCAATTCAAGCTACAACATTAGCATATATACAAAATAGGCACACATTGAATGTGGGGTTATGTATGCTACTTTGTAAGTATACTAGGACTGGCCTCGAATTAGTCTTATTTCCACAATGTTGAATATAAGAAAAAAAAAAACCCATGCCTTAAAAAATCATTTAGAACCATAATATAAACTTTTCACAACAATGAAAAGCAGAACTTGGGAAGGTCAATTCATACTACAACATTAGCATCTATACAAAATAATAGGCACAAGTGAAAGTGGGGTTATAAGATCTAAATTTTAAGAGGCTGGAACTCATGTGCAGGCAACTGGAATCCAGGAAAGAAGTCGCCTAATAATATTTTTAGATGTTTGAATCATTGCAGAGAAAAACAAGGTTCCCATCTACTTCATGCTTTGTTTAGTTAACTAAGAGGACACTGGCTGTTCCCAGAGTTAACCGCTTTTAAAAGATACGTACTGCTAGGAACACTACATATCTAATTCCAAGTCTTATAATTATCTTATAATTCTAAGTCTTGCCTTTTGTAGTTTCAAGTCAGGATGGCCAAGGTAAGAGAAATATAAATTTAGAGACCTCTATAGTTGTGGAGACCAGTGTTGGAACACCTAAGACCCAAGTTACCCTCCCCACTCTTAAAAACAAAACGCATCCAAAACCCAATCACAAACCAAAATCAGTAATACTACGCCAAAAAAAGTTCAATCACTCCACTATAAGAAAAATAAAAGTATTTCTACACTGCGAGTGGTAACTGAGAGCTTCATGAAAATGTGACTTCTCTCACGGGCCTCACTTGATCCAGGCCCCTGAAGCAAAACCTTCAAGCCGTAAAAGTGAAAATGTACAAGGAAAATGAAACATTGTCTACAGAACTACACGGACTTACCTGGAAGCAAGCGACGCCAAAGGAAATTCCTGCCACAACTCCCATTTCTGACTCAATAATGGCCATCACCTTTAAAAAACAACCCTGATGGGGGGAGGGGAACATTAAGTACAATACAAGCAACCTCTGCTTTTTTTTTGGGGAGTAAATTCTTTGCTCGTACTGCTTGCTAGTTGTATAAAATCAAGTCCTATCTGTCCTATGTACTTCAGATTATGCGAACTAATGTAAGTAAAAATTAAGTAGAGTCAATTCTGTATTAAATCCTCAAATATTATCAAGTAAATTTTTAAAGGCTTCTTACTTCATTGTTGACTTTATCTGCATCTCTCTGTGGAGAACAATCTTCAAGTTTACAACAACTCTTGGGAAATCCTTTTTCTGAGTAATAACTAGTAACTTCCCAATTTCTATAATCGGTGACACCGCAACAATGTAACTGAAAAATTCAACAAAAACATTTATAGCACATATTACAACTTTGTAGTCAAACATTAATAGTAACATCATCTGAGGTTTGCACTCAAAACAATTACAATGCTGATCTCTCTCCTCCACTGATTCTAACACCAGCTGTGACAGTCTTGGACCCGCCTTACCCTCTGGCTTTAGCTGGCACTAACAGTATTTGTCTATGACGTAAGAGGAGAGGGATGAAAACAAGGGCACATGTGAGGAGAATGAAATGCAGGTGTGACACTTAACATCTGCCCACATGTTTTCCATACAGGTGGACAACACGTAGTAGTCTGGCTTTATCCTTTACAGTAAGGTGATAGGGAATGTGTTCCTTTCTAGAGGAGACATCAGCTATAAACTCTTACCATACTTTGGATCTTGTCTACTGCTTTGCTTCTATAATCTCCTGTAGAGTTGTACTGCTTCAAAGCCTTCTCAAAATTATTCTTAAAGCTGTTCTTAATCTACAGAAAAAAAAAAAGCTGTAAATATTCTAGTTCTAGGTCAAGTAAGAAATTCTCACATCTCACTAATGGTTATATCTTTGATATGTAGTAACTAACTTCTGCAGTTCAATTCTGTCCTCTGAGAGATCCAGTTTAGCTGAGGGAACTACTAAGCAAAACATTATATATAAGATGATAACTACTACAAATTTCAAAGTGCTGTGGGAACAAGTATTTATCCAAATGGCAGCTCCATACTGCCTGTTCTACATCTTACCCACCACACACACACCATTTTTCCCCACTTTAAATTGAGTACAAATTTGATGCCTATGGAATTACGCTGCAAAACCTTATCCTGGGAGACTGTACTAACGGTATATAAAATGCTCTCACTGATGAGCTGTCACTACACTGAACGATTTCCTAACAAACACAGGTTAGCCTTATTTCTAATTCAATATTAAGCTTTTGATTATCTGCATTAAGTATATCTAGTCTTTTAAAAATGTGGGGCTTAACTGGAAAAGATGTCAATGTTCCTATCAATTTTGTATTGTATTTTCCTATCAGTATAAAGTTATAAGTTGTACTATTTCCTATTGAATAGGTAACTTATACACAGAAAAATAACTGGTACCCATGTAATTAGGAGTGCCTTTAATTATCTGCTGGTAACTTCCAAATTTTCATTTGTATTAAAAGTAGGCCAGGGGCTGGAGATTTAGCCCAGTGGTTAGAGTGCTTGCCTAGCAAGGATAAGGCCCTGAGTTCGATCCCAGCACCAAAAAAACAAAAGTGGGCCAGAATTTTTATTAGAAGGCCATTACTGTCAGCTATAGGCTGAAAAGTAAGCTTTAAAGTCAACTGTGATTTTAAACTATTAAAAGTTCCCTAACTGCCACTTAAATTAATCCATGTTTTATCTGTTATAAGATAAATTTTAACATATGAAGATTCTCTATTTCAGGCTTACCTCGTGTCTGAAAACAAATCCTACGATGGCAGCGACCAGTTCAACCAAAAAAATGAGAATCAGAAACATTGCATACTGTGGGACACAAAGAAAGTGCAAGTCAGCAAAAGCAAGATATATCACAGCTGCAAAGGGAGTCAAAGTGGGGGAAAAGTTCTGCTCAATCAGCTCAGTGTGATTTTATTAAAAAGGGCAGGGAAAACAATATCAAAATGTCTATTTTGAAAGTGGAAATTGGCAGCTTAACTGTTACTTGGTAAATTTTCATAAGCAACAGGAAAAATTGTAAAAGGATATGGTCAAGAAATAAAGTCTACAATTTATAAGACTTGTCTAAAACCAAGAATCGATTCTAAAAAAAAAAACAAAGACTCACCAGTTTTAGCATCCATGCAGAAGCTCGGCAGGTAGCAAAACAACCAAAGGTGCCCAAAAGAATAATGACAGTACCAGTGCCGATGAGCACGAAGGGGACATTGGTGGCTTTCTCGTTTAAAAGGGAAAAATAATTTTCCAGGCTCACTTTGCCCCAAATGCCCACAGCAAGAAGAATTATGCCAGTGATCTATGTGAGAAATCAGAGAATAGAAATAGTTAGGCCCGCTACACACTAGCATCTTCAAATCATAAACCAGGAAGCATTTACGACACAATGGATGTGAGAATTAATTTAGCAGTCTGGTGGCCACAGACCTGTGGCTGGGATGAGGGGAGAGGGCGAAAGAGGGTAGGAAGGAGATCTGTACTCAAAGGTAGGCTGTGAACAAGACATCTTAGCAAAATTCTTTAAATTCATCTGTGTGTGTGTGTGTGTGTGTGTGTGTGTGTGTGTGTGTGCGCATGCGTGCGCGTGCACGCCTGCATGGATGTATACATAAACACAAGCCCAGGGTATACAGTATATGCCGTAGAAATCAAAACTTCCTTAACTGTTTTACTCCCCTGACCTGGGAAGAAAACTGTCCTGGACAGAAAACAAACAAACATACAAACGAACGTGTTTTCGTTCCAGAAACACCCTCCTCCCCCTCACAGTTCAGGATACCAAGGGCCGGTACACAAAAGTACACTCAAGGACAGACTGGAGAGAAGGGAGCTATATCATACTTACCTGTGAAACACTCCCCTCTTATGTAGCAGTAAAAATAAAGATACAAGTACTATTATGCAAGAGCGCACTGGAAGGAGCCAGGCAAGCCTCGCCTCTCCACGGTTCGGGGACACGCTTCGCGTGCTCTGGGGGTCTAATGCACGTCCTGCCCTGGCGCAGCGAACGCCTGGCACGTCTGCAGCCCAGCTCAGCCCGCGGGTCGCCTTCGCTCCGCACCCGGTGAGCACCCGACGTCCGAGGTCCGAGCTCACGCCCGGGCGAGCCTCGCCGGCCAGCGCGGCGCCCGCAGGAGCCACGGCCGCCAAACCCCACCCGGCTCCGGACGTGAGCTCCCCTCGCGCGGGTCACACCCCCACCTAAGTCCGGGAGCCCCGCCACCCCCGAGCGCCTCGGTCTCTCACCCAAAAGATGAAAGTGTAGATCAAGAGAAGGCTCTTGAAGCAAGTAATGACTGGTTTGGTCTGCAGTCTCCGAGAAGGGGACGCCATGACGAGCCCCAGACCCTGCAGCAGCGCACCGGGCGCTCCAATAGCGAGAGCAAGACGCGGAGTCCCCGAGTTTCTCCGAAAACTTACGAGCCTCTACAACTGAGAAGAGCCGGAAACACCGTACAGTTTTCTAGAGGGTAAAGTCCAGGAGGCTGTGCTGAACTGGCGACAATTTCCGAGCGCCCCCTGTTGAAGATTATTAAAAACTACACACAAATCTGGGGCTGGAAATTTCATACTGGTGCAGCTTGCTTCATTTTATTCTCTCCCATGGTTATTTTGTGTCTCCCAAATCATCCTTCCCGCCCCCACCCCTCTCTCGCCGTTAAAACTTAATCATATTGTTTCTATCACCAGCACCCCCGGCAGCGCTGTAAGATTTGGCCTCGCTGGCCCCTGGTATCCTAGAAGGCAGAAAAAGAATGAAAGACGTTTAGAAGTGACCCAAGAATATATTATTACATGGGAAAATGCTCACAAGAAATATATTTCCAAAGCAAAACAAAACACATTACAAAGCAATACGTACAACTGCGTGTGTTTAGACAAAAAATGAAAAGAAAAGAGAAATGTACCTAAGTGGTGGAATTAGGCTGATTTTTTTTTCTCACTTGTTTTGTGTTTCTCAGTTTATTTTGTGGAATTCGGAGGGGGAATAAGAATGTATGAACAGAGAGAAATAATCACTTGTTGAAAGAATTCCAAAGCTAGCTATTAAAGATAATAATCGATTTTAGAATTTCCTTCAGAATTTTGCAAAACTTCATTATCCTTCTCTTCTTTTATCTAAGTAATTGTAAAGTTCAGCCATTAACTACAAAATTTTAAAAAGGGGGCTATAGAAAATGCTTGGTAATTGTAACCCCCCATTAAATGTTGAAAGAGAAAGGCACCTTCAATGTTGAAAGTGAAAGTGTATTTCAGCCCCCTGATTTTCCCCATTAAGAACCAGCTGATCACAGACCTAAGAACTAAGGTCACACAGCTAACAGCAAAGCCCACACCAGATGCTGTGCTTTGTACTCCAAGCTGCTTTATCTATATACAAACTGCAGAAGTCATTTAGTTTTGAGATGTCTGCCTCTCTCCCAAAGAAATTCTCTCAGTTGTTTAGATCTTCCTAAAACTTGGGACTATGTTTTATTCCTAAAGTGTTAAGCTCATTGCAGTATGGGAATGAATTACCAAAAAATTTCTTTTCTCGTATGTCCAGACGCTGTCCTAAGTCAAACATAGTAGTAGAGTGGAGTTTAAAAATTCTTTGCACATTTTCCTCAACAAAAACTGAGGCTCTTTCTGTTTGGGGCTAGATTTCAAGAAGGGTTACATGTAAAGACAAAGCTCTAGAGACCTAGAAAACGTGGATGGATCATGAAAAATGAGCAGAGCTTTACAGGGTGTTAAAGTTATCTCATCTATAAAATGGAGGTAAATCTTTATTTTGGAAGGGATGTAGGTGGAAGTGCTTAACCTGATATACAGGAAGAAGTCCTTATATTTATGAAGCTATAGATATGGGTTCATTCTGTTCCTGTCACTAAAGGGGAAAAAAGAAATGAACCTAGATGTTACAGATTCCCACAGTTTCCTGCTTTCTGTTACCTCTTAGGCTCTAAGAGTGACCAAATAATACACTCTAAATTGCCTCAATTTAAATAGGTGATTTACTTCTCATGGAAACCTCAGGGTAGGGATGTCTTTTACATATAGTCATGTTCAAAATGCATTTACAAAATAATTTAAATACAAATGGATATTTTAAAAAGTAGTATAGGCATCCTGGTCTCCCTTTTCCCCTATTTTTCACTTTTAAATCATGTATGTAGGTCCATGTTTCAATGTTATGTATTGTGAACATATTGGTCTACATTGTTAGAGCACAGAATATGTGTTAAAGTCTGGTTTCTCAACTAAAGGCTAAGCTCTTTGGGGGCAGAAACTGTCAATTCAGCGCCTGTTATCTCCTGAGGGATGGGGTTAGAAGGCAGTGTCAATTCCCTATCCAATCCATCTCGTCATTATTGACACAAGCTCGACGTCACAAAGGGTCTTTTACTGCATCGCTATTGCAAAAAGTCCCATTTTCATGGAGGAGAGGTTGATGGCCACAATTTTCTACTTGAAACTTTGTTTTCAACATATACCAAAGACAGAAAACAGGAACGTTCAGAACCAGAAAACAGTAAAGTTCTATTGACTTGGTCACACAGAGCTTCCCTGTGCTTTGAATATTGACCTAGGACCAGTTCCTATAACATCCTGCCAGACATCTGGGGTCCAAGGGAACAACTATTAGAGAATGAATTATTGCACTGCCAGTTTATACTAAAATTAGAAAGTCCTAACAAAAAATACATGGAAAGATTTGATAAAAAATCCATCTATATACATTAAATCCTCTATAAATACTTAGAGGCAAAGTCATCTAGAAACATTCTGGCATTGAACTTTTAAAATGCCACGTATGCCACAACTACACGAGAGGAGCCTGGAGAGGGGCAGATATACACAAAGCTTTCTCTCTAGCTTAAATTATTCTAACCAAAAGGTCCTCACATTAAAAACAAGTATCAAGGGGGAAGTCTTGCTAACTCCTTGTCATTTCAAACAGAAAGTTTTCTCCGAAGCTGAGGTTTGTACCATGTCCTGGAAGTGATTTTCATTGTTAGCCTAAGAGCAAAGAAATATGTCTGTGGCTAAAAAAAGCTAAAACAGCTAAAGCAAAACCACATCTCATTTCCAAGAATATGTTGATTTTCTTCCTCTCCCTTCCTTTGCCACTCACAACACCGCTTTGTTTGAACAACAGTCAGTGCCAAATTAAACCAAATACTGGCACGGAAATCAATATTCCTATAGCCATGACACCTTATGCCAGTGCCTCCCACCCTGCTACACCCAATTCCTGCTCCCCTCCACCATCCCCCCAAACCTAGAAATTCAGTTTAATTCAAACCAGGGTCCAAACCCAAATCAAAGAGACAAATCCATTTGTTAAAGTATTCGTAGTGACTGGAAGAGAGAACACAGTGTACCAGCCACTGTTGCTAAGTGCTCGATGCCTGTTACCTATACATCACAAAGGCCCAACCATGATGTCAGCACTACCACTGCCCTCACTTTACAAATAAAGAAACCAGTTCAAAGAAGGTAAGTGACTTGCCTCGACTAAGCCCAGCCCGATTCTGTTTCTTTCATCAGAAACAAGACACGCTCTGTGGTGAGACATGGCTGCTGCTGTACGGCTCTCTTGGCTTGGAATAACTTAGACAGTTAGCTAAAAGCAAGGGCTCTTTGGAGCCCCCAAAGCACACTGCCTTGCTCTTGGGGATTTTTTTGTTTTTGTTGTTGAGTTTTATTTTTGCCTTCAATCCAATTGCCCAGTCATCTGGGAAGTATCCCTGCTTGTCTCAAGAGTGGCAAGAGAAAGAGTTCACAATTTTTTTCTGTTTCAACCTCTTAATCTATTTCCATTCTGAGCACAAAAACACTTTTGATGCCAAAAATGCAGGAAAAATGGAAAATACTTCTTTTATATTCACATTTAGTAAGGGTTATTTATTGTTCCTTCCTTATTATTTTCCTGTGATTTTCAATATTAGGTTTAAATGGTTTCCTTTGACAATCCTCAGGCAAAGGAAATGATATTGTCAACCACTCACTTTTGAGCCAGCACCCCCGTGCCATCTGTACCCTCCACTCCTGCTAACCACCACCCTCCAACCGTCTCGACTTATCTCCCACTGCTTCTCTAGTGTGTTTTCTTGTCCACACCAAACCAATATGATCGTCCTCCCAATAAGCCAGGCC
This sequence comes from Hystrix cristata, assembly GCA_004026905.1. Classification (NCBI taxonomy): domain Eukaryota; kingdom Metazoa; phylum Chordata; class Mammalia; order Rodentia; family Hystricidae; genus Hystrix; species Hystrix cristata. The sequence goes on from PVJO010007288.1 coordinate 22,554, forward strand.
TGTTCCCTACTTCTTGCCCTCCCTCCAACCTCAAAATGTTTTCCTCTACTCAGTGTCCATCTTCATCTCAGCTCCATGAAAACACGCTCCCTCCACCCCTTTTCCTCATCCCTTCTCCTAACATCAATGCTCATAGTCTGACTACACACTTGCATTAACTTGCACCCTTTGTCAATTACCTCAATAAATGCTTTGCATTTCTACTTCCCTATTCTTCATCCTGCAGACTAGCTCTTCAGAAACTGCACACTAGCCAGTGTGGCAGAGCCTCCGTGCCCCTTTTCTGTTCTCCCTACGCCTCCGGACATAATGCCTAATTGATGGGCTCGCTGGTTGCTCAGCCAATCCCTGTGGAGCTCATCGTCCATGAAAGCATGGCTGGTCTTTAGAGGTGACTGCATAGTAGTTTCTAAAGAATTGATTAAAGTTAAAAAAAAAATGAAATGTCTAAGCCATCTTGGTATCACACAGAAATATTAAGATGAACTTCTAGACAATGTCTTGAGACATTCCTATTCTGTGTCCTAGGCACTAGTAAAAAGACATCAACCATTTCACTCAGAATACTTTTTATCTGCTATTCACATAATAACCTCACCATTTTCATTTTCTAATTCTTTTCATAGTATCCCATCAATTAACTTTGGCTAAGTGCCTATTATGAAATTTAAAAACCCTTCCTATTAATTTTCTTAAAATCTCATACTTTATAATACAGCCATCTGATACCTTAAAATTTCATGTGCTAATTCATATTTACAGTTTTCATAATTAGTGTCTTGACTAGGAATATCATTTTATTGCCTGTTGTCTCTCATTTGTTCCCATTATTCATTGTCCGAAATTCTCTTCTGTGTCCATTTTTCATTTGTTTTTTTCCATACACTCTTCTCAAATTTTCCATGAATCATTTTCATCCTTGATCTTAGTTTCTGCCAAAAAAGCTCATAAAATGTAGTTTGTGGCACATAGAAATTAAAAATGCTTTTTGAATGGTACTAAAATTCACAGTTCCACATATTTTCTCTAAGAAATTTGTTTCTAGTCTAGCCTCTCTGAGTTTTGCTGAAATCTCAGCAAGGTAAGTCAGTATCTAATATTTTTAAAGCAATACTTTATTGACTGCTGAGATGCTTCATACTGAAAGTCTTAAAATTGAAAATGGTACTGAATTTTAAGATCTTTAATAACTTTAGTATATATTTTGTCAATGTCTTTGTCCTTGTCTTATCTTCCCAGCCAAACCTTATAGGGAGATATTTTATTTAACTTTATATCCCAATAGTATCTAACATAGTCATTTCCACACATAGTAGGTGCTTCGAGAAGGTGGGTTCTTTTTAATTAACTCCACCAGTTTGGGGTGAGCTGTCCGTATTCCTCATCTTAGTGCTTCATGGGAATGCTGTCCTTTGCCTCTCACTTACCTCCTTACTTTTACCTCCCTGTGATGTCTATATTCTCCTCACTTCACTTTCTTCCTTGGCTTCTCTCTGTCACCGTTTCACTCCTGCCACCTGTAAGTGGGACTGAGGCCCCATGCAGCACCTGCATCCTAGCAAGTGCCAGGCTCTGTGTTGGGTGCTGGGAATATGAAGAAGACTGAGGTTCTTGCTCTCTAGGCCCTCACATCCTGTTGGGGTCATAAATAAATAAAAACAATGACAATACATATGGTAAGTCCTATAATTGGGATGCATACAAAGTGTGCTATGAGAGAAGAGGAAGACAAAGTAAATTACCTCTGTCTGGGACAAGCTGGGGGAAGCTTCTTAGCAGAAAGAATGGCTAGGATACGTTTTCAATGGGGCAAGAAAGGAGGGAGGGAATCCAGGGCAGGGTAAATATGTCTGTGAAGATCCACAAAAATACGAAAGAAAAGAAAGAGCCTCAGTGTGTCCAAAGGAGGACTCATGAGATGAATGTTTAAAACTAGGCTGAGGACACAGGGGTTTGTGCTCGAAGGGCATAACATGCCATGCTAAGGAGCTCAGACTGAATTCTGTGCCAAGTAGGAGCCAGGAAAAGAATTTATTTTAGAAAGGGAAACAACTCTGGAAACAACTTCCGGTGGAATTTATTAGTTTGCCTATCCTCTCTATGTCATATATTCCACATTTTCCCTCTCTCCTTCTCTCTCTCGTTCATTTAATATATTCACTATTTCCTAATACACGAGTTTAGTATAAACTCCTATATTGAATCTTCTGGCCTTACCCAATTTATTCAATTTTGTTTCCTATCACTCCCTAGAACCATCTTACTAGGCAGTCCCTCCCCTGCAGATTACATGGTGAGATCCTGTTGATGTTATTTCTGGTGCCGGAGAATAGACTAAAGCCCACCGCTTCCTAGGTGGCCCCTCCAACCTCCCCTCAGAGTCCTCAGAGTCTACACTATAACCTTTTGGCACTTTATTAAAATATGGCATTGTATTGATTTCTAATTGTCTGGGTCCTTCTTTTCTCCCCGCTAAACACAAACTTTCTGGGAGCTGGAGATTATGCTCCATAAGATCAAGGACCACACATTCCTTGCTCACCATTGTATACGCAATGCTTACCTTATAGTAGATGACCAATATAGATTCCCTGAACATGGAGAATTGACAGAACGATTTTTGTTTGATGTATCTCCTCCATCCCATAAGGGCAGCAATTTTTGTTTATTTTGTTCGCTGATGCCTCTCAAGTACCTAGAACATGTGTGGCATCAATGTAAGCATTTATTATAGATGCTTATCAAATATTTGTTGAATTAATTAGATATATTAGGATGTCAGGGACTTTGTCTCACTGTGTTCACCACCTTTGACACAGTAGGTGCTTGATAAATGTATTGAGTGAATGAGGCTGAGATCATATCTTCTGTTTCTTTATATTCCTACCACACTGTTGAGCAAACGGTAGATAGACAATACATATTTGTGATTGATGGATTGGAAATAAAACAGACTCAAGTTTGCTACTGAGTTCCATATTATTGTAAGCACAATTCTTCCCTTGATGATGAGAAAGGGTTACCAATTTGTATACAGAGGGGAGAAGCCTGTTCTACAACAGCTGAAACTTTTTCATTTACAACCACTTTTTGAGAGATAGATATGTCAACTGTGAGGAGATAAGAATGTAAGGAGCTGGTCTGTACTATGCAAGAATAATTTCATTACCAGCTGTAGATGAAGAAAACTTGCTTAGTGAAGAGGAACATGGCCCTCTTCCAGAGACCACTGGGAAACAGCTTAGCAGTGGCTTTCACTTTGCCATTCGCATGTCATTTAGATTCACTTAAACTCCTCCTGTAAGAGCCTCTTTAGACGTACATTCCCTCCACTCTTAGCATGAGACATCAGTCTTGATTCTTCAGGCAAGAAGTGCACAGTAAGGCTCAGGGTAGAATGCTTGTTTGGCCTGTTCAAGGCCCTGATTTTGCTCCCTACCTCTACACACATAAACACACACACACACACACACACACACACACACACACACGTGAGTAATGCTTGGTAATATTTTGTAAACAACATAATCTTATTAGAATCTGAGGTCCAGAAAAGTTAGGGTTTTAGACTGTGTCTGACCTGTACGATAAGGATAGCAAAGCAGCTTGGAGTTTGAGTTCTAAGGAATTACAGAGGAAAACTCCAGGGAATTTTGAAACCAGCCACATTGTTCCCCCTCTCACTGGAGTTTGTGAAATTCCTTTTCATTCAATCCTGATGTCATATTGAGTCATAAAGAGTAGTGCTCTTCAGTGCCGCACATCTCTAGAAGCCCTTTAGCCAGCCTCTGTTAGTCATCACTGTACTCACGGGCGTGAGGCCAGTACCATTCACACTTCCCCCTGTTCTGCAGCAGACGGACCGAGTTTCTCTAATCCTTCTGTTTCTTCTCTTTCATCTCTCTAAAATCCTTCTCTTAGGGAAGAAGAGCTATAGCTTTGGGGATAGTATAGCTTTAAGGCAACTTTTGGCAGATGTGAAAGTCTTAACATCTGGGCAGTGTTAACAAAATCCTGGAGGCTGGGACAGACCAGGAGCCACTCGTTGTAGGAATGTTAAAGTAGAAGGTTTTTTTCCGACTTATGAGAGCAGCAGACAGAAAGGAGAAGGAGGAAGAGAAAGAAAGAGAGCAACAAAAAAATCTATAAACAGGTAAGATCTGCAATTAACCCCTCACACTACACTACCCTGTTTCACAGCATTGGAGGAGAAAGAGACCCAAAATTTGGATGCTATGGCTGGGAGTTGAAGAGGGGAAGAAGATCTTTTATGAAAGTGGATCATATTCTGTTTTTGTTTCTGTCATGACCTGGCTGCAGACACATGTTCCCACTACCTTCTCGGCCCACAGCAGAGGGGTGGCTGACTCTGGTGAGTCACATTTTCAATCTGAGATCAGGGAGGAGGTGGGCAAGCGAGGGGTCACAGACTTGGGGTACAGTATCTGCTCAAGAACAAACTAAGTGAATTGAGCCTGGACGTGGGGGAAGGGGTCAGTGATGATCTAACTGTTCATTGTCCTGGAGCTTCCTTTAATCTCTTTCTTCTCCTTTTGTTGCCTTTTTCTATAATCCATCTCCTGTCTTTAGCTCTGTCAGATTTTCTTTTCCTTCTAGTATCCTTTCCTCATCATTTCACTTTCCTTACTTCCTTCGCACACTCTCACTTTTTTCTCTATCTCACTTAATTGCCACTCTCTAGGTAAAATCCAAAGCCAAGTATCTATGAACTGGAAAGTGAATTTTTGCCTTTCTTGGATATTGCATGTTCCATTAGAGACTCTGGCCAGAATCTGCTATCTTTTTCTTTCTCCATTTCTCATTCCTCCTCTGAACATGGCATTTCACTGAAGGCATGTGGGTGAACGGATGCTTGCTGAAAGGTTCAGTGACCAATGTAGACCAATGACACTGGGTTTTGATACTGCTATTTACTAAGAAATTTCCCACTGGGAACCACAAAAAACTCTCATCTCATTAGAGTGAGGGCAGGAGGGGAAGTGAGAGGGCAGTTGGAGCCTGCTAACCCTCTCTGCATGGAATTCAATAGGTTTCCCAACCTCTCTGACTTCATGCTGGCTCAGCAGGATGAAACTAGAAGGTTAGGCTGGACTTGAAATCCAGAAGCCACTACCAAACCACTAAGCCTCAAAACCCAAAGCTAGGGAACAGAGCCAACGTATGGTTACTGCCTGGGAGACTGGAAAAGGGAAATATTCAGTACTGTCTAGTAGGAAGTTGGTAATAATCATGTCAAACATATTGATTGCTTTGTTATGTTACAGGCTATAAGGTAGATACTACTATTGTCTGCATTTTATAGATAAGAAAAAAGAGGCTCAGGAAAGTTAATGAGTTTTGTCTAAGACCTCCCAGCTAATAGGCGACAGAATTGGATTCATATCTGGATCTATGTAACTCCAGAGTTCAAGCTGTTAGAGCATATGAGCTAATATGTCCCCAAATTAGTGGCTAGGAAATATTAGTTGAATGGGAAAAACCATTAAAAACCCTGGCAGCCTGCACATGGTCAGATTCCATCCTGGTTCTATATGACTGTATATTAGCCTTTTCCTGGCTGAGGTATTGCAATGTCCCTCCCTATAACATGGACCACGGAACATTTGCATCTGATTCCATCAGAAAAGGGACTGTAAATAACAAAAAAGATTATTATTCTATAAAGTGGAAACTATGAGAGGGATGATATAACAAGCACTCATTAATTGTAAAATCTTTCTTTTTCCTCACAGATCTCGTATTTCTGCTTCCTCTCACTTTTGGAAATTCACAGATGAGTGACTTCTGAAAGTCATTTTTTTTCTGCGGTATTTCGAGACGCATACCCCTATCCTTGTTTCCCTAACCCCTCCTCTCAAGGATGGCTGGCCAGCTAACTCAAAGAGGATCTCTCTCTCTGCTGCTCTTCCTTATTCCAGCAGCAACACCGACATCGTATGCAGGTAAGTTCCAGGAGCTGATGTCTGTTACTTCTGGGAAGGGCAGGGCCCACCACCAAGACTTGTGAGAGGGAAGATGTAGACTACAATGAAGGATTATTATTTAGATACAGATAAAAGCTATTAAAGGACAATAAATATTACTAACCATTGCAACAACTATCAAGTAATGCCTTGGAGGCATCGTAACAAGAGCTATTTGAAAACAGGATGTGCCAGCCCAAATTGAAAGTTAGAAAGCATGGTCTTTGAGGCTATAGTCTCACCTGCTTTGACATCAATGCCCTGAAGAACCATTTTCTAATAAGTCCTCTGTGTGTCAAGTCCTTATTAATAGTAATTCCTTTGTGAGTCAAATACCCTTGTTAAAACCACCAAAATAGAATTTAGACCACAAATCTCGTTTCAAAAATAACATGGAGACAGGCAAACTATTTGAAGGAAACAAGAATCCATCAGACTTCTTCCTTTCCTCCTTGCTTGCCTCCCAGACCTTGGTTATGAGATTTTCATGGCCCCTTTCTGCTAAAGCTGTTAATGACAATATTGATCGCATTCATTTCATCAGGAATTCCTCAGTTTCTCCTGGCTTGTTCTTTATTTCTGAAGGGGTGGAGTTTTCTGGATTCCTGAGTGTTTCACCCTTCATCTCTGGAGACATAGGGAGTCAACAAGAAGGAACTCAGGCGAGGGAAAGGAGAAGGGGAGGGGCGAGGCAAGGATAATGAGCTGACAGGCTTTTGATGAGGCCCAACTGGCATTCCAAGTGCTAAGAATATTCTGTGGCCTGCAGGCTCAGCCTTCACAGGAGCTGGGGAGTTTGGGGGAATGAGACAGGCCCAACCAGTAGGGTTAGGAAAATATCCAAAGATGAATAAATAACAAACTTCTCCCATCATAGCCACAGTCACTGCAAGCTAAAATTTTCCACATGTCCTTAGCTCCTGATGGAGGCCTTTGGCAGTAGCGTTGTTTGTCTGGAACAGCTGCATCAACTCCTCAAACAAATATGCAAACTTCTTCCTCTCTTTGGTTTAACCTGGATTTACAGGGGGTGAAGCACAAGGGCTGACATTGAGATGAAGAAATTCAAATCAAGCCCTGGGCAGAGCACACACTGTTTGGGGTTAAAGGAGCCCCAACTCTCCAGGAGATAAATATGCATCTGTCCTCCCAACCTCCTTCTAGCTTCAGTTTAAGTGTGGAAGACCAAAATCCAGCCAAAGACCACAGGGCTAAGGGCGCGAAGATTAGACGGCTCAAAACCCAATTCTGAACACCTGTATGAAACCTCATCTCTTGCAAAGGCCCTTGCCTTTCCTGGGACAGAAGCCCAAGCTGCTGGAGTTCTGAACACAGGGCCATTGTTTCAAAACAGATTCATTCGAAATTCTCAAAGAGCTGTTTGCAAAGGAGGGACTGCCCACCTTCACATGAATCACCAGGGTCGCTACTTCTTGTAAAGAGTTCAGGGTGACAATGTCTCTGTAGCCTTCTTCGTTGACTACATGGTGAGAGAGATTTAGGGTTCCTATGATTATCCTCTACACTGTTAGCTCAGCCGCTGGAGTTACCTCCTTTTGTTTGTTCATTCACTTGCTCAATAAATATCGAGCAATCCCTACACATCTGGGACTGTTTTGTTCCTTTCTATAGCCATGAGCTCGAGTGGCGATGGCACAAGCAAAGCAGCCAACTCTAGATTCAGGAGCAATCGATGAAAGAGTCCAAGAATAATCTTAAAAGGGTGGGAAAGTTTAGGAATACAAATTAAGCCAAGAGTACTGGCATGTCTGTTCAGTCCAGGAAGTCAGACTATCATAAACTAAGAATTAATGTTGATCTTAAAATCGACTTCAACTACCAGTTACAATTCCAGCCATACCTTTATGAAAGACGGTGCTTAGAGGATCTGACTATGCTGTAGAAGTCAGGGGAACTTAGTGACAGAGCACACAGAAACCAGCCGCTGAGTGATTTAAAGAAACAGAAGTGTTGTTCGAGCCCCATTCCCACCCCAAGACTGAAGAAGGGCAAACAGATGGAACAATGTAAGGAGTGTACTCTTCTAGTTTCATTCTTACACCCCACCTTAGTACCCCAGTGTATGCACAAAATATTCAAAGGCAGGTTCAGAGGAGAAATTGAATAGTTAAAAGTGGTAAAGTAGCCCGAGGCATTCCTGGCACAAAGGAAAGTTGTCAGCCCAGCCTCTAGTTACCTCTGCACCCTGGTGGGTCACTGTAATTACGTGATTAAGTCTTTCCCTCAGTTTTCCCACATCCCCTGTAAGTCTGCAAGGATGTAAAATGCTTGGTGGCCTTCAGTCCCACACACAGGAAAAAAAGATGGATTGCAAGAAATATTTTTTCCCTGTAGGCCATTGTCAAAAGCTCCCCTTTACTACCATTTTTAGTGAAGTGCTGGGTTTTGATATAAAGCAGTCAGGCAGACCTGAGCCTGCTTTTTCATCTCTCCCTATTAAGACGTTATGGTGACATAATGAGGCAACATATGCCTAACACAGAATAGGAGCCGAGTGATGTTAGCAGTCATTGTTGTCATCCTTGTTATTATTATCCAGCCATTGGCTTCTGACATGCCTGTTTGCTCTTCTGGTAAACAGGTGTTTCCTCCTTGCTGAGCGTTTTCTCACAAGCTAACTCTTTAACAGAGTAGGGGGGGAACCTAATATTTTAAGAAATCACACACATCTGGCCTCCTGTTTACAGGAGCTATAAGGCTTTGAGGTTAATGCTAAACTGAAACAGCTGACAAGAATTTCATGCCTCACAAAGAAACCTTCCATGTGGGAAAAGAAAGAGCAAGGCAGACAAGGGCTAAGGAGAAATAAAGGGAATCCAAAAGAACCAAAATGGGAAAACAGAGAAAAAGAAAAATTTAAAAATGAACTCTTTCCTTTGGAATGAGGGCAAACCAACAAGGACATGATTTCATAAGGCAAACCTTCAATTTGATTCCTTCCCTTGTTCACAAGTTAGACTGGTTTCCCAATACCCCACACACCCCCTGTCTGGGCCTGTGGGGAGTAGAGGAGCTGCATCATCTAGCCCTGCACTCCACCCTTCAGCAGGGGGCCCTGTACCTCTTCCTAGAGAGAAGGATTCAGTCTTGCGGTCTGATTGTTTACACAGGCTAAAGGGCTCCAGCACCAAAACCCAGCCCTGTCCTGTTAGCACACGGTTTCCTGAAAATGGAGAATTGTCTTCAGACTTCAGCACGTCTGGCTGCCCCACTCCTGTGCTCGCATCAGCACTCAGAAAGGCTGGAAGAAGAGCTTCCATAAACTTCGCTCCAGAAATGACCAAGTTGTTTTCCAATTAGTTCATATTCATGACTGATTTCCTGCCATCCGGTGGAACATACTGTTTAGTCTCACAGACAGCCACAGACCTGTCTACAACCGAGACTGGGCCACTTAACTGGATAGAGGTAGATTAGGAATGTTCACTAGCTCCCTAGCTTTGTGCCAAAGCTCTTGCTGATTAGATGCACAGGAAGTTTATTCAAAGGACTCTGCCTTAGGCTGGGGGCGTGGCTCAGTGTAGAGCGCTTGCATAGCAGGTTTGAGGCCCTGGGCCCATCCCCAGCATAGCAAGCCCCCCCCCCCCAAAGTCAGCCTTCTCTTTTCTCCAAACCACGACAAAGTGCTCAGGAGACTGTTTTCATTCCTTCTTGCCCTGTGAGCCATCTATTTCTGCCTTGGCATGCCACTGCCACCAATGACCATCAGGTGACAGAAACACTCAGGCCCTATGGGCTAGTGGGAGCTTGAGTGGTTGTTTCTCTCTAAGGACTTGGAGCAGGTCTGTAAGTAAGGAACTTAGGCTCGATTTTTTTCCCTCTTACCTGGAAAAACAGTCCATCCTCAGAATTTGGTCATCAGTGTCTTGTAAGACTTGTATGTTGCATCAAGGAAATGGATCGTTTATAGTCAAGATGCACAGGATCGATGGATGGTCAAGAAGTTTGGTTATTTTTCTTTTAAAAGGAATCCCATAGTGTTACCACAGATACCCAACCATGAACTTGCCCTCTGATATGCAGAGGTGCACCCACCGTAGTTCTGCAGCTTTTTCAAGTCACCTGGCTGCCTGCCAATGCAATGCTAGGTCCTCAGGAAAAGGTAAAGATGGGAGGGGGAGGAGGTGAGAAGGACTTGAGTGAAAAACCAATACATTATCTCGATGGTGTCTTCTGCATTCTAGGCTCAGGCTACTATCCAGATGAAAGCTGGAATGAAGTACAGACAGACGGGTTCCCACAGGCTCCTCCCCTAGACTACCAAGGTAATCGTCACTGTCTGCCAGGCTCAGGAAGGCCGAAGACCTAGGCCTCTCCCTGAAGCCTTCACTGAGGCTTGGCTTAGTTGTGTCAACTCAGCACTGGGATTCGTCAGGGGCTGTGATTTCTAAACATGAACTAGATTACTGACTGGTTATGTGACTTTACCTCTCTATCCTGCAAGTTGCTCGTTCATTATTTGTCATTAAGTACTGACAGAGTACCTACTCTATGCCTACTACTATGCGAAGTAAGTCTGTATGTGATACAAAGTCTGAGATAGAGTTTAGCTCCCCTGAAGGAGCTAACATTCTGGGGGGGGGGGTGAAGAGAGGATAACATTGACACGTGTAGGACAAGTAAGTATGAAACTATGTGATAGCAGCAAATATAACAGGAGATAAGACAAAGACAGAAAAAGATCATGAAAGATGACAATTCAGCTAGGCATCGAACGATGAGTGGAAAATCGAGAGCTGGAAAGCAGAGGGGAGTATAGTCAGCAAAGCAGATGGCCGAACATACAGAGGTAAGAAGAAACCCATTACAGGCAGGAGCGAAGAAGAAACGAGCATGACAGGAGGTGATGGAATGTGAAGGGAGTAGTATAGAATAAAGCAGAACATGAACAGTGAAACCAAATCAGGAAAGCCTCCAGGATCTAGGAACCTGCTGAAGGCGGGGCAGGGGGGCTGCCTGCGAAGAGTGCTGAGTAATGATTCCTGCGCTAGAAAGAAACTTAGGTCAGGTGATATCTAATATCCTTTCCATTTCTCATTCTCTGTTTCTATGCTTTGTAAGCCACTCATCAGAATTTAGCTGTTGTATTAGGAGCTATAAGGACCCATCATATTTTTGAACAAAGGAATAACACTGTAATGGTAATTTCAGAACACTGATCTGGTTATTCTGTTCAGAAAGTAGTGGTTGGAAATGTGGTATGTATACATAATGGAATACCATTCAGCCATAAAAAAGAATGAAATCATGGCATTTGCCAGAAGATGGATGGAACTTGAGACCATAATGTTGATGGAAATAAATCACGGAACGCTAAATGTCACATGGTTACTCTTATATGAGAAACCTAAAACATAAAAAAAAGAGTTAAACAAAGGACAGATGGTAGGAAACAAAAAATAGAACTGTTGGGAATGGGGAAGGGGATGAAGAGGGGAAAAGGAGGGGAAATAGGTTTTAGGTTGAGAAAGGGATAAAAAATGATCAAGATACGCTCTCTCTATATGCCAATCCCCCCCCAAATAAATGTAACTATAACAGTAATGTACTGCAAACAAAAACACTAATAAAAGAAAGAAGGCATAGAGCCTGAGTTGGGGAGATTCTCCAGGAATCAGTTATAGTAAAGTTAGCTAGAGATTATTGAGGGTAGTGGCAAAGAAATGGAGAGTAAGGATATGCTCCAGAGGGGCTGTGGATGCAACGCAGTGGTAGAACACTTGTCTAGCTTGCTTAAGGCCCTGGGTTCCAACCCCAGAACTGCAAGACAAAAAAAGAGGAAGGGATGTACCCCAGATATATTCAAAGAAGGAGATGACAAGTCTTGTTACAGATATGAAAGAAACTGATGTCTGAACCAGGCATGGTGGCACATGCCTATAATCCCAGCACTCTGGAAGGCTGAGGCAGGAGGATTTCAAGTTCGAGCCCATCCTGGGCAACTTAGCAACTTAGCAAGACCCTGGAATACCTAAAAGATTTATAAGATCCTTCTCAGAAAGACAAGGTTAACAAAGAGAACTGGTTGGTAAAGATACCCCATAAGCAGTCAGAAGTGGAAAGCTAGAGCTCTGTGAGTCCCAAATTAGATAGATGGGCTGTCCGAGGCAGCGGAGGGCCAAGATCAAAGCCTTAGAAAATACCTTTAGATATGAGAAGCAGAAGTAGAGCCAGCAAGGAAAACAGTTAGTAGTCAGCCATGTGACAGGAAGCAAAGGTAATTTCTGTCATAGTACAGAAGCCACAGAAGAGAATTTAGGAAAATGGAAAGGGTAAGAGGTCAACTATGTCCAGTACTACAAAAAAAAGATCAAATTGGAGGAAGAGAAAATATTGTATTTGGCAAGGAGGCAAATTGTGACCTTTGAGAGAAGTTTCAATGTGAAAGTGATCAGAACTTTGGGCTCTTCTCTGCTCCTTTCTAGCTTTTGTCTTCTCCTGCCAGTGGGCCATACCCACTCACTCTGTCTTTGTGCCCACTAAATTCTAAACTCCCTTCACACTGTTTCCTATCTAGCCACTAATCTCCAAGCTGAAACAACATCACTTAGGGAGGGACCGCAATTCTCTAGTGACCAAATCATGTGGCTTTGACCTTCAGCGTCAGTCTCTCCAGCAGCAGAGAGTGTGCCCCTTTCTTTCTGACCTCAGTTCTTTGGGCTCCATAACATTTCACTATTCTGGTCATGGCTGAAGCCAAGAAAAGGGATGGGCTCCCTGTTGGCAGCAATAGAGAGGATGAGAGTTGGATATGTGCTTTAGGCAAGCCTGAGCTCCTGGACTACAATCTCCAACTGCTGCCAGACACCTGCATTTGTAGATGGCCAAAACCAAATTCTTTCATCTCGCCTGAAAAAGATTCTCCTAGCTGATCTCCCTGCTTCTGACAATGGTACCATCATTTTTTTAGGTACCCGGACTTCAAAATACCTCAGTGTCACTTCTAATAGCCCCCATACCCTTTAGCAAGCCCCTTTTATTCATCATTCCTCACCAGTCACTCACCAAGCCCTGTCATTTCTTTATTAATCCTTAGGGCTAAAATGTCATTATCTCACAAATGTATAATGGTAGTTTCCTCTTAACTGGATTCTCTGATTCATGTTTCTCCAAGCCCCCACCCACGCCTTGTGGCCTACTATGACCATTTTTATTCAGAATCTGGCCTCATTCTAGCTTTTTAGCCTTACAACTTCTTACCCCTTTTCCCTGCATGAACTCTCTGTTTCAGCCAATGTGCCTATTCTGTTCCCAGACTGCATTAGTCTACATGGAACTTTCCCCCAGCCATTCATTCTTTCATTTTTATTGAGTACATACTATGTACTTCTTTTAAAAATCAATGTTCATTGCCTAGATCACTCATCTGGCCTTTATTATGTACTGTCTCTTTCGTCTACTTTTTATTGCTCTCAACACAGTGGTTGCCTTTTTAACAGAAGGAGCCATGTATGTCACTCCAAAAGAACCATGTAAAAAGTAGATGCTAACTGTTGACATCCTGGGAACAGAAGCCAGATTATAGGAGACTGTAAATGAAAGAAGTGGATAGTGAAAGGCAACAAATGAGCTGGGCATGGTGGCACATGCCTGTAATCCCAACACTCCTAGAGGCTGGAGGAGGAGGATCACAAGTTTGAGGCCAGCATGGACAATTTTGTAACTTAATGAGACCCAATCTCAAAAACAAAATTTTTTTTAAATGACTAGGGATGTAGCTCAGTGCAAATGCCCTGGGTTCGAGCACCAGTATTGGGGAGTGGGCAACAATCCAGAAGGTACTTTCAAGGGGACTGGCAGCCCTATGGTTAATATTAACCCACCTCATTGATTATTTTAAAAATTACCATTAAGCCATTAAAAAAAAATACAACTCACGTAGTGGCTTTAGTGTTGCAGTCTAATGCTAGCCTCAGGACCTAAAACAAATTAAATTAGGTTATCAATGATGAGTGGGAAGGAGCGGCCAGGAAAGCTACAAAATGAAGCCCTGACCTCCCCTCTAAAGGCTTTGTGACCTCATAATCAACAGCTTTGCAACCATAGTGTTTAAAGACTTTCTGTTATTGGGAAACAGTGTCTTGAGATGGCAGCTGTGTGTCACAGGCACATACCAGGAAATAATGCTGGAAGGATGCCACAGTGTCTTATAGCCCGAAAATGGATGAGACAGTGTCTTAAACCTAGATATTGGTTTAGGAAATATCACTTGTAGGACTAGATATTTTACAAATGCTGTCATTTGACTCTCACCACAGTCCTAAGAAAATGGTTTATTATCCCCCATTTCACGGATCAGAAAACTAAACTCAGGGAAGTTTAATTTAGAGTTGCAGAGCTTAGATGTGACAGAGCAGGAATTGAAACCAGATCTATCTGACTGTAAAACCATGGTCTTTCCATGTATTTCATTAAGAATACAATTCATTGTTTAAAAAAAAGCGCTGACCAGTAAAAAGCATATCATTATTGTAGAGCAAACTGCCCATGTAATTTGGTCCCATTTTCATTAAACTTTTACTTCCTGTCATGACCCCACCATGAAAACTGGCGAGGAGTCAGAAACCTTTCTCTGAGGTGTGCTCGCAGTCTGCCAGGCTGCTGCTTTCCTCACAGCTGGCCTCAGCCCTGGGCCAGCCAGTCATTTTGCCTGGATTATCTGAAGACAATCACAGCGAAGGCCTTTTCCACCTTGTTGTCAGGGTTTTCTTTTCTCTGTATTCCCTAAAGAGAGCACCTTTCCAGCTCTTTGATCCTGGACAAATATCCATTATATGCCAGTCACTGAAACAAATATATTATGTGATTTAATTTAAATAAATCATAGGCTTGTTATGTAGTAATAAGAAAAGATCTTTTAAAATACAATGTTCAGTTTATTTTAAAAAGCAGTGGAGAGAGCTGGGGATGTAGCTCAGTGGTAAAGCATTTACCCAGCATCCCAAGGTCCTGTGTTCCATCCCCAGCACCCCCCCCAAAATAGCAATGGTGGGAAGAGTGGGCATAATATGCTACTCTGTGTGTTTAGAAGAAGGAAAAAATAAGAAACAAAACCAACATTTACATTATGTGGATAAAGAAACTATTAACAGTGATTCTTCAGGAGAAGATAAAGTGAGGGTAGGCATGGGAATATGATTGGGAGAGGGACATTTTACTGAATAATGGGTTTGAAACATGTGGATATATTACCTCTACAAAAAGGAGGTCAGTATATATGTACTTCAAGATAGCAGATGCAGTAGCGAACTTTATGCTTAGAAACATGAATTTTTAGAGCAGACAAAACTTGGGTTCAAATCCCAGCCCTGCCCCTTACCTGCGGAGGAACCATACGCAAGTTATTTCCTCATCAAGAAAACAGGGATAAACGCCTACCTAACTCACAGTGATGTTAGAGGCCTCTATGAGGTAACATATGAAAAGAAAAGTATAAACATGGTGCACAGACAGGGTAAATACTCGATACAAACCAACACGTTGCCTAGCACACATGGTTGCCATGTAGTACCCAATCACATTCTTAGTTTCATTTTCTATCAGTATTCTATGAGTACAGTGTTCAGCCAGTTATGAATCTCTTTGACCGTTTTGTCACCTCTCCCGTATTTTGTCATTTCATCCGCATCACTGGCATGAAAAGCATTGTCACATGCCTCATTTACTTCTGCATAATGTACCTGCCAGTTCCCCCACTCTGCCAGTCTGGTGGCCCTACCCAAAACGGAAATGAGTCAGTCTGGCATTACTTGTTCCTGAGGGCTCCTGGAAATCACCGCTTCTCTGTCTAACTGATAATAAGCCATACCTTGAAATATTCTAGAATAGTGTGCCATCAGTACTGTAAGTATCACCAGGCTGCAGTTCTCAGAAGTTGACTTCTTCCTTAAATCAAAAATCAGGATTGTTTTTGCCCTTTTCCCTCCTTCCAACACTTTGCCTTTAAGCCAGGATTCCTCTAGGCCAGCAAAATGGAAATTATTTACAATGGCTGGGCCTCTCTTCCTGTCTCAGTATTTCCCTTGAACTTTATATTTCCCTTTACCATTGTAGCTTCTTCTACCAGTTTTAATCGGATGTGTATTTTTTTTGACAGGATACAGGAGAGAAATAGAACGAAAGTGATTGTTGAGATCTCAGCCTCCCATATAAGATCTTTGCAATACGTGTACATGTGGCCTTACAATCAACAGTTCTGCGACCATAGTGCTTAGGAAACTTTTTGTAATTTGAAGACGGTGTCTGCAGATACCAGTCCTGTCACTGCCACAGGGTCACAACTAATCCTGGAAGCCCCAAGTGTGGTGCTGGTTGAAGAACAGTTTCCTCACTGCTATCTGTCTTCATTCTCTAGCTGCATTCAGGCAGAGGCTCTAGCTTTCCTTTATTCCTTTAGCTTCTGATGGGTTTTTGTTAAGTTTCCCTTTTCATCCCTAGGATTTGGGAATCAAGGCAGCTTGCCTGGGGCTTTAGCCTTCCCAGCCTGAGGCCAACATGTCTGTGCCGTGCTATGAGATGCTATGAGAACATCTTCAGGCAGGTGGCCTCTCGTTGGTTTATATGTGGCCCATTAAAGCCCAAGCCCACTGAGGAGTCATTTGTTTTGGAAAGCCAGTGAGGCATCTTTATGATGCCTTTATGTTGTAATGGCCCTGTAACCTTCTGTGCTCTGTACTGAACTGGGATTAGACTTTTATTCCTTAGCAGCCTTCTTTGATGTCATTCTCTTTCCCGAATTTACATTTTAATGTCATTTTTTAAATGTTTGTTTTGCATTTCCTAAAGTAAAATTCACTTTATTCGATGTAGCATACTATGAGTTTTGACAAAGGCAGAAAGTGAGATAACTACCACCATAGTACAAAACAGTCCCATCATCTCCAAAATTGACCGAGTGCTGCCCGTCTGTTATCCTCCACCTCTTCCACTGATCTGTGGCACTGATCTGTACTCCATCCCTATATTTTTGCCTATATATGTCCCTGTCTTTGTCACATAAATGGAATACTATGGTATGTATCTTCCTGGGCTTGCCTTCCTTCACTTCCCAAAATGCATTTGAGATCCATCTATGTTGCTGTATGTGTAAGCACTTTATTCTCTTTTATATTTTTCTATTTTATGAAAAAATAAAAATTCCATAACAAAATAATGAGAATAACAGTATGTTATACACTGTGTATCATTATCTTCAGAGTACTTACTCAGAATAAAAGACATAGACAAAAAAAAAGATTCTCTCTTGCAAAGAAGAAACAAATGGATAAACCTCAGTTAGTTTAACCATTCACAATTCACCCATAAAGATATTTGTGTTGTTTCTAGAGTTTGGCACTTATTAATAGAACTACTTTAACATTTGTGTACAGAATTTAATATGGACACAAGTCTTCATTTCATTTGGGTAAATACCTTAAGAGGGATAGCAAAGTCATATGGTACTTTTTTTTTTTTTTTTTTTGGTACCGGGGATCGAACTTGGGGCCTTGTGCTTTCAAGGCAAGCACTCTAACCACTGAGCTAAATCCCCTGCCCATATGGTACCTTTCTTAAACAAAAAGATTTTGGTGGCTGGGGATTTAGCTCAGTGGTTAGCGCGCTTGCCTAGCAAGCTCAAGGTCCTGAGTTCGATCCTCAGCACAAAAAAACACAAAAAAGATTTTGTGGTACCTTTATTAAAAAAAAAAGAAAAAAAAACTACCAAACCATTTTCCAAAGTGGCTGTTTTTGTATTTCTACTAGTCATTCATGAGATTTCCAATTTCTCTCCATCTTCACCAGCACTTAGGTATTGCTATTATTTTTGAAATTTAATCTTCCAGCAGGTAACTTATCGTAACTCATGGTAACTCACTGTAGTTTAATTTGCATTTCTTTAATGACTAATGATGCTAAACATCTTTTCACATGTCTGGATCTTTTGCCCACGTTCTAACTGGACTGTTTGCTTTTATATTGCTAAGTTTCAATAGTTTTATTTATATTATAGTGCTAGTGCTTTGCTGGATATGAGATTTGGAAATATTTTCTCCTACTTTGTACCTTGTCTTTGATTTCTTAATAGTGCCTTTCACAGAACAAAAGGTTTTAGTTTTGACAAGGTCCAATTTATTGATTTTTGTTTCATGAATTGTGCTTTGGTATCATGTCTAAGACCTTTTTGTCTACCTCTAGATTCCTGAGATTTTCTCTGTTTTCTTATAAAAGTTTTATATTGTTCCTTTTTACATCTAAGTCTGTAATTCATGAGTTAATTTTTGTATACAGTATGAGACTTAGATTGTTTCTTTGCTATGTACCAGTACCATTTGTTTGAAAAACTTTGTTGAATTGTTTTTGTACCTTTGTCAAAAATCATTTTGGCAGAGTTGTGTGCGTCTATTTCTGGAATCTCTATTCTATTTCATTGATTTATGTGTCTGTCCTCTCACCAACACTACAATGCCTTGATTACTGTACTTCTAGCTTACTTTTCTTCTATTGCTACAGTCCCTCGGTGGTGTTATACATTAAATATCCAGGACGGAGAAGCCACATGCTACTCACCAAGGGGAGGGAATTATCACAGCAGTCTAGGCACACGTTGTGAGCTCTCCTGTGACCGGGGCTTTCGACTGATCGGACGGAGGTCAGTGCAGTGCCTGCCAAGCCGTCGTTGGTCTGGAACTGCCTACTGCAGACGTAAGTTGTATGTGTGCATATGCTGATGTGTGCCTGTGAGAGAAGCTTGCCAACCAGCCACTGAGAATATATACCTGGAGGTGTTATTACGCCCTTCTTCCAAGTGTAAATTGGAAATTTTCCATAGACCCCCAAGAGTCTTTCCTTATCCTGACATCCTACTTTATTTTCTGACCCAGTAGTTACTGTCCAAGCAATACAGACATTTAAGTAACAGCCAACCCTTCTGACTCAGGGAAGCCAGGAGTGCATGCAGAAGGCTAAGACTTGCCCTTGATGCCTGATGTGGACCTGGGCTACCTTCTAGAGCTCCCAAAGATATGCAGTCCCACAATCTCCTATTTGTGCTCAAATTCTTAGCTTTAGAAGGCCTAGTCAGTGCATCTATGAAATATCTGCTATTCCTTATTCTCTTCTGAAAGTCAAAAAGAAGGCACCCAAAGGCTAGAATATGAGGATGCTAATACATACACATTCCAAATCACATCTCGCTTAAGCTTCCAAATCCCTTTTATTCAAGCACCACAGCCTATCTACTTTCAGTGAGTAAGCATTGTCTGTCCACATGTCCATCACTGAATACCATTTGTAGAATATACATGTGGGCAGGGGCCTGTATTGGTCATTTCAAGAACTTAATTCTTCAACTACTCTCAGGCTTTTTATAATGGGACATAAACCCCAATGCGTGCACATGTCAGGTACATAGACACAGGAATGCTAAGCAGTCAGAGAGAAATGAGGTTGGCTGGTCAGAGAAGATGCTACAGAGGAGAGGAGATGCCTGATAGCTAGAGAGAAAGGAGCCACAACAACCTTCCAGGGGACTGTAACTAAGTTATTTTAGGACTTAAGACCCATAAATGAATCTTAAATTGGCCAGATGAAGTGGAAATATAATAAGGGTATAATTTATAAATGAACATGAGTTAAAAGAATAGAGACATACATATTTCCCCAGGTGCCTAGAATGAGTTGATTATTATATTTGAGTACTAAATCTACCTTTAACCTTCCTCATAAGAGACAAAAGAGCAAATGCTTTGGGTCTATTATTTTCATTGCCATGTATTACTAAGCAAAAACATTCGTCTGAAGAGGCAAACCTTTTATTTGGCTCTGATTTTAAGGTGGTCATTTTTGCATAGGTCTTTACAAAACAGATACTGGGAAACAGGAGGTCAGAGTAGAGCAGGCAATAATCTTCCAGCCTGGTTTGACCAAGTACAAGGTCAGAAAGAAATCTTCAGTTTCCATATTGTTCATTATTCCTGCTCTACTCTGACCTTATTATTATTCCTGCTCTACTCAGCACTCTTTGTGCCTGAAACACACCTCATGTATACTGGGAGAGAGGGAAAAATCCAAGCAAAATGAACATAGCTTATATAGAATCTTTATTCAAATATCAAACAGTTGCACTTATACAGGATTAGAATTTAGACAATCTAAAGGAATATGTGGCCTTACTTCTTTTCAGTATCAGGTATTTTAAACAAGATGCTGGCATGCAACAGCTCACAATTACTTCATGGTAGCAGTCTCTGGGATATATGATGTCTAAAGCACCTGATTCTTCCTTTAGCAAGTATCACAACACCTGGACCGCAAGACGCTAGCCTGACTTGCATTGACACCCAGATAGAAAACTAGCCCACAGCAGCATGGAAGTGAGTCTCAGCAGAGAAATGTCTTTACTAGCACCAAAATGATACTCAGAAACAAGTTTTAAACATGCTCAAGGGCATTTAGCTTTTGAGGAAAAAGAGACAAAAGCTAACAACTGCTGAGGCTCTAAATGAGCCTGAAAGTTTATCTGTATTGTCTCTTTTAGTCTACACAACAGTCCTGTGCGGTATCTACATTTTACTGATGAAAACAATGAGACTCAGAAAGATGAGACAGCTTCTTCAAGTTTCAGATCAAGTAAGAGGTGAAGACTCAGGTCTGATTCTGGACTTCATGTGCTTGGACAAATAATTGATTTCTTTGAGACACCCCTCCCTTTCTCAAGAGAGTTTCTGCACTTCATAATATAAGAATAAAAAGATAACTAGGGCAAATAGCAATTAGGGACAAAACCATAAAGGCAGTTTGGGTCGGGTTTCTGTACTTTCTGCTGTCTGTAATATGGTTCTTCCTGTCTAGATGCCCAGGCATCACCTCCAAATAGTCCCATAGACCACTGTGTTTGCCACTTGGTTCTCTCTTAGAGATGAGATGCCACGCACTACCATTTATCACCAGCGGCACCTACACCTGCACAAATGGGGTGCTTCTTGACTCCCGCTGTGACTACAGCTGTGCCGGAGGCTACCACATAGAAGGTGACCGCAGCCGAATCTGCATGGAAGATGGGCGATGGAGTGGAGGCGAGCCTGTATGTGTAGGTAAATGCTGGCCGCTCCCAACTGATTCGCTGCAAAGAGCCGCCCTAACATTGTGTCCACAAAGATGTGGAATTCAAACTGCAAAAGGCCTTCCTGTTTGCTGAGCGTGGCACTGTGGGCATATGCTTACTAAAATGATTATTTCCCCTCGAGTCAGGCTTTCTTGCCCAGTTTCCTTGAAAACCTTGAACATTTTACCCACCTCATGGCGTGTGGTGTTGCTTTAGTGGGCTCCCTCCAGGGAAGGCAGGGGAGCCATGAATCAGCACTTGCTTTCTGACCATGGCAGACATAGATCCCCCCAAGATCCGTTGTCCCCATTCACGTGAGAAGATGGCAGAGCCAGAGAAACTGACTGCTCGAGTGTACTGGGACCCGCCCCTTGTGAAAGACTCTGCTGATGGTGCCATCCCCAGGTGAGCCTAACACATGCCACTCACGCCTACCTGCATCTTCTCCTGCTCCCTCCGGCTAAAACTGCACAGGCCGAGGCTACAGTGATGATGTGCTTCAGATCTCAATTCTAAGTAGCATTGTCTTCAGTAGCTCCTTTGCCCTGTCTTATTCAGGGTGACACTCCGGGGCCCTGAGCCTGGTTCCCAGTTTCCTGAAGGGGAGCATGTAATTCGTTACACTGCCTATGACAGAGCCTACAACCGGGCCAGCTGCAAGTTCATTGTGAAAGTACAAGGTCAGAAAGAAGTCTTCAGTTTCCATGTTGTTCATTATTCCTGCTCTGCTCTAACCTTCTAAAAGCCCCCAGGGCTGGGGATTTAGCTCAGTGATTAGAGTGCTTCCCTTGCAAGCACAAGGCCCTGAGTTCGATCCCCGGCACGACAAAAAAATAAATAAATAAAAGCCCCCAAAGATCTGTCCTCTTTGTGCCTGAAACACACCTCATTTATACTGGGAGAGGGCGAAAAATTCAAGTTTACCCAACAGGCTCATTCAGGAGGCCCACATTACCTGTGAATACTCATGCTACAGAAAACTCTCCAACAAGACTTTCTCGTTCTCCTAAATCTAGACAAGATTCACAACGATACTCTACCCAGTTTTTGTTGGCCTTCACGATTATCAAATATAATCAGTCTTCAGTCTGAAACCAGTGGTGTTGGCAGCCTGATTCTTCCTCTTTGTTTTGTATCACATTCTTTGGTTTTGCTTTTCTCCTTATAAAAATAATTCTTGAGCATTATTGAGCATTCAAAAAGTAAAGAAATACATAAAGGGGGGAAATCTATTGCCCCATCATTCAGAGGCAGTTGCTCTTAACCTTTTGGTATTTTCCTACCAGTCTTTTCTCTGTACATACTTTAAAAATCACTGAGATTATACTGTATATCCAATTGTAGAACACTTTTTCATTTTTCATTACAACACAAGCAATTTTCCCATGTTCCTTAAAAAATTCTTCAGAAACATTTTCAATGATAGCATAATATTGTACTCTAAGACTAGATCATGGTTTACATAATCCTTCTCGATCATTAAGATGCCTCTGACTTATTTCTGCTAATAAAAGTAATTCGACAAGATGGTTATCTTAACAGAGGGGGTCCATAAAGTCTGTAAACATAGATAACAATATTTTCTTTTACAAATCAATAGATGATGTTTTGATGATAACATGTATATTCACTTGTTTCCAGACTTTGTGAAACTCTGTCTACATTTCACATTTAATTTCTTAAGAAAAAAATCTGCCTCTCTACCTGGCCATTCAAAACACAGAAAAGCCCTTCATTCTGATCATCCCAAGTCTCCTGCTCTAGAAAGCCTCGAGTGAGCACCTTCTTAGCCTTTCCTACCTACAGGAGACAGCATTACCCCTAACTTGAGCTCCTCCCTCATAGTGAGACGCTGTCCGATTCTGAAACCACCACAGCATGGTTACCTCACTTGCACCTCAGCGGGCAACAACTATGGTGCCACCTGTGAATACCACTGTGATGGCGGTTATGAGCGCCAGGGGACTCCCTCCCGGGTCTGCCAGTCCACTCGCCAGTGGTCGGGATCACCACCTATCTGTACTCGTGAGTGAAACCAGGAAGTGGGGAGGGTAGACATGTTGATCAGTTACTTTGGAGGATGCTCCCATGGCAAAGGAGTCCAACAGTATGCATATAATGAGGAACAGAGAATTCTGAGATGTCTGTATTTTAAGGGCCAACATTCCCCCATAGCATGCTCCTACCTCAAGAAGAAGGGTTTAAAGTTACCTGGGTTTTTTTTTTTTTCAGGATTTTTCCCCAGGGAAGGGAGAAACAACTCGAGGGGTTAACCCCAAAGACTGGAACACCTCGAGATGTTAGGTTATCCGTGCAGGGTGAAGAAGCGCATGCTCTGACTGGCTATCTGCTTCTGCCCTAGCTATGAAGATCAATGTCAATGTCAATTCAGCTGCTGGCCTCCTGGATCAGTTCTATGAGAAACAACGACTCCTCATCATCTCAGCTCCTGATCCTTCCAACCGATATTATAAAATGCAGATCTCTATGCTGCAGGTAAGTCCTACTACCCTCATGAGAGCTTAACTCTTTTACACGACCCCCCTTGCCTTTTCCAAATCAAATAATTGCTCTCTGAGGCATAAACCCTGCTTTTTCAAACTTTTTGTTGGTGGTATTTGATCAGTTTTACCACAGACACAGTTAGCACATTATTAAAAGTACTGTGCTTTTACTGAAAAAGCAATAAGGCCACAGGAATGGTAGATGTGACCTGTGGGGGGCTGGGCAGAAGATGGAAAGGGAGTGTGGCTAAGCACTCTGGAGAGACTTGTAAGATAGCTGTGATCAAACATAAATGCCAGAAATTAACTCCATTTGTGTTTTCAAAGAATAATAGCACTAACAAACACATACAGTAAATGCTGTGTAAGTACCAGGTACTGATCTACATGCTTTATATGTACTCAACTAATTCTCACTCGACTAATTCTCACAACAGCCCTTATGAGGTAGGTATTATTATAATCCCCATTAAATAGGTGAGGAAACTGAGGCATGGACAGATTTAGGTGGTTTTCTTAAGGTCACAGAACAGCGTTAGGCCTAAGATTGAATGCAGGCAAACCGGCTCTGAGATTTGTGCTCTCAACCACTACGAGTAGGAAAAGTACTGTGATATCTCAAAGTAAAATGAGGACCTTGCCTGATGATGCTTAACATACTAAGAGATACCCACCCAACGCTACCTGTGGGTGAGAAGTAGGTAGGACAGAATGGATATGGCCATGGGGCTTTATAAAAAGAATACACTAGGCTCCTAAAGAGAATTCAGGATGTATTGGCAGGACAGAAAGAAGCAGCACTGGGGAGCCGCGAGGGGCTGGATAACCAGGTAAAAGAGAAAGCTACTTAGGGGGTTTCTAAAGACTGAATTATATGAGCGGCCAAGTCAACATGGCTTATGATGGCAGTGGTTTCACTAAAAGGATGAACCCAGAGGTCTAAACCAAAAAGGATCTTGTTCCTTTTTGCAGATAAATTAGGCAAAAGCAACAATTCAATTTAATAGGAAGCAAGAGAAAGAACAGGAACCTGACAAGGACAGTAATTCTGAGAGTCAAAATTAGGGATGATCACAGATAAAACAAGAATGGGACACCAGGAAATGTCTAATGACTCTTTCTTTGTTTTTTTCTTGAACCAAGAAGATGTATTGGTATATTTTAGATATACATAACAATCACATTCATCATAGTTAATTTGTACCTGTAATGATATATCTTTGGTTTTTTTTTCTCCTTCCCCACCCCTCCCTTCAACTCCTTTTCCTCTCATTTATAACAGCTTTATTTACATTTTTCCATCTTTTCGTCTTTGTTGTGAAAAAGAAAGAAAATATTCAAATGTCTAATGACTCTTTACACCTCACACTGATAGCAAGTGCAAGATCCTACAGGACAAGGCAGCACAAAGACCCAGGGAGGTTAGTGTTACAGGGGGTGCTGTCCAGGGCATGGAAGGCAAGAAAGGGGAGTAAAAAGAGCACTGGGCACTATTTTGGAAAAGTCCCAGGACTGAAAGAAGGGCCTAGAGATGTAGCCTAGTGGTAAAGGGCATGCATCAGGCAGTCTGCATCAGGCCTCAGTTTGAGTCT
This sequence comes from Hystrix cristata, assembly GCA_004026905.1. Taxonomy (NCBI): domain Eukaryota; kingdom Metazoa; phylum Chordata; class Mammalia; order Rodentia; family Hystricidae; genus Hystrix; species Hystrix cristata. The sequence continues at coordinate 47,737 of PVJO010007288.1, forward strand.
TGGCTTAGCATGTTATTGCCATGCAGATTCGGGCCTTACTTTCTCCTCTACAGAGTAACAATGACATCACCCACCTTGTTAGCTTTGCTACAATGATTAAATTATTTCTACAAAGCATTGGGTACACACGAATAAACAAGAAACAGTAGCCATTAGCATCTCACAATAGTCATCCAGGGAACAAGAGAGGAAGGAGGGGGAAAGGAATAGAAGGACAAAGGAAAAAAAAAAGAGAGAGTAGAAGGAAAAAATGGAAACAAAGCTTTTGTAAATAAGGAGGAATAGAGGGGTTGAAGGGAGGAGAGGGGAATGGGAAAAAAAGAAGCAGCAAGCTACGTCATGTACAGGTACAAATTCCATATGATGAATGTTATCGTATGCACATCTAAAATGTACCATTAAAAAGAAATAATGCTTTGAATAAAGAAAAGAACTTACATAGTTTAAAACCTCCAGAAGTCTAAGCAATGATTATGTTCCAGCAATTTAGCAATCACGCTTCTCTTTTCTATTCCACATCTGTAAGGGGTTTCATACCCTTCAGGAGAATTAAGGAAACACTTTGGAGCAACTACTTCAGGAATGATACAGGGGAAAGGTTGTGTAGACCTCATATTGTGCTCACCGTGATCCTGTGATTGTGTATTTGTCATAGGAGCAGCCCCTCCCCTCCCACACTTCTTCATGGGGTACCAGGAGGAATTAGACAAACAGCTTTAGGTCTAAGTGCAAAGGCCAGTTTCGTTAAACGTTCTCTGCCCTCTGCCCCCTAGCAATCCACTTGTGGGCTAGACCTGCGGCATGTGACCATCATCGAGCTGGTGGGGCAGCCACCTCAGGACGTGGGGCGCATCCGGGAGCAGCAGCTGTCGTCCAACATCATCGAGGAACTCAGGTTTAGGCTGGGAGGCTGCAGGGCAGGGTGGCCAGAAACCACGGGAGGGATGCTGGCAGTGCAGCAGCTGCCAGAACAGCAGACACTACTCTTTTGAGGCACAGCTTGTGTTTCGACTCTTATGGAACCATTAAGTAAGACAAGAGAGTAATTCTTAACTCTTACAGGACAAGAGAATCAGATGGGGGCTCAAAATACAGACTATCATACCTCACCCTAAATGTGCTTTCATAAAGCACCTATAGGGACTTTGAAACACATCCATGGTTGAGGCAGTTAGACCCAAACTTGACTTAGATAAGCATCAGATCCTTTTGACTCGTGGCCACATCTTCTTATCTTCAGTCTCCAGAGGAGCACAAGGCATGTTTAGGCACTAAAATCTGAATCATATCCATCAGCTCCTGGGAGAAGAGAAGATTATGGATGACCTGTGGTAAATACCGGCTTTTCTCAGTATCTGTCCGTTATTGGCCTTGCAGTACCTCCACATATACTTAGGACCGATAAGTCTATTGGTACCCTCGATTCTAGAAACAACACCTGCCTTTAGGACTCAGTCTCAATGATGACAAAGATTCAATCCCCATTACACTAGAAAACACTCAGAGGAAAGATACTGTAGACTTGCAGCTACAGATAAAAGAGTTCACCAGGTGGTATTTATCAGTCTCAAGGCATAGTGTCTGTGATGGGCATATCCTGGAGTTATTCCCTGTGGCCTGCATATTGATATGTACTGGCCTTGCTTAAAGGGGCCTAGAGTAGCCCAAGCTGGTTATACCAAAGCTGCCTCGCCTCAGGTGAGGAAAGGAACGCTTAGCAGAGCTAGACACGTGGAGGCAGGTTAGGATCTGTGCAGAAAAAAAGCAAAGGGATCCCTTGAGACAAGTAGTGGAGGGGACAGAGACAAAGGACAGAACAGGGAAGGAATTGCTTCATCAGTTGAGCTGTGAAAAGTCAGAGGGTAGGAGAGCCCTGTGGGACAAATGCCCAGATAAATTCTCACACTTCCTTGGGCTGCTCTCTCTAGGCAATTCCAGCACCTTACTCGCTCCTACTTCAACATGGTACTGATTGACAAGCAGGGTGTTGACCGGGAGCGCTACGTGGAACCTGTCACTCCTGAGGAAATCTTCACATTCATTGATGACTATCTGCTGAGCGACCAGGAGATGGCCCAGCGCCGGGAGCAAAGGGATATGTGCGAGTGAACTTGGGATAGGGAATTGTTGAGGTTAAAGAAAAAGCTTCTCTAGCTAGCTAAAACAGAGGCCTAATAAAAGAAGAAAATATTTTCCTACAGTTCTAGAGACAGTACTCTGAAGTGGATGAGGCTGGTCAGTCTTGGGATATATTTCAGGTACCATTTTTGGTAGTTTGGTTGGTTTAGTAGTTTCCCCTGTTTCCTCTGTTAGGAGCAGAAGCGAGGTAGGGAAAGAAGACGGGCTCTGGGTAGTGGGTTGAAGGTAAAAGGTCTTCCTTTCATAATCTGGGACTTTGCCCAGCTCTCCATTTCAGATAAGTAAATCCTAAATTCATGCACTTTCTGGCTGTTTTAAATGGCTCCTTTACCCAGAGGTGACACCAGAGGGCAGCACCATCGCAACAAACAACCAAGATACTATGAAGTATAGTTTACAGGTTAACTATATCACAGGCAGAGATTTACAAAACACTCTTGAAACTGTCATTTCACCTTCTAAGGTATTGGGCTAAAAATGTTGCTTGACACATTGCTTCATCAACAGTTGGGAAACTACTGCAATGGGAGAGTTGGCGAAGAAAATTCTGGTCAGAGCGAAAAGCTCTCTTGTGGCTCCGCTGGCTGGCTCATGGGCAAGAACCTTTGCCTACTGAGGCCTCCAGTCCCCAGAACAAATGGGAGACAATGCACACCCTTCCACAGAGGAACCCCTAAAGCCTGTGAGCTTCGGCACCTCAAAAGTAACCCTGAAATTAGTAAAGAAAGAAAACCGACTCCGCCTCGTGTATTAATTTCCTCAGCTATCTACTTTTAAGAGATGAGCAATAAGCAGGTGGGAGCTATAGCAGCACAAAGTCAAGTCTTAAGATCAGGCCTGAAAGTACATTTGAGGTCATGCTATTGGAAAGTGGAACCACACACAGATCTCAGATCTTTCTCTTCCTTCATTCCTTTGCTTCCTTCTCTGGTACTGGCAGTTGAGCCCAGGACCTCCCACATGCTAAGCACATGATCTAACACTGAGCTACACCTCCAGCTCCAGATCCCTGATCTGACTTCTGTCCAGATCCCTGATCTGACTTTAGTCCACTGGTGTATCAGTGTTGGGAAGAAAAGTGTTTCCCCTGCCTTGTTGCTAAAAACCTATACCACTCATGGAAGCCAGAGTCATAGTTAAGACTCAGCAGCCTCTTGCTTTAGCCAGGGGGCCATCAGTGGCAAACTAGAGCAGGGAGGAAGCTGACTGAGTAGGGAGGCAGAGCTAATAATGCTTGAACACTCACTATGTGTAAGGTGCTATACTAAACACTCTATTAATTGACTCTGAAGTCTTCACAAGAACCCTGTAAGGTAGATACTATTATTAGCTTCCTTTTACAGATGAGAGAATTGAAGCTCAGCGAGGTAAGGCAATCTGCCTAAGATCGGGCAGCTAATAAGCGGCAAGGTCGGGATTTAAACATCAGCAGACTGACTTGCAAGGCAGCGTTCTTAGACATTATGCCATCCAGCCTCTGCTTATTTTCCTACTTCCCACCTAAAGACAGTTGAAAGCTCTAACCAAGGAGAAGGGTTCCATCTTAGGTAATCCTACTGAGACTCAAGACTCAGAATGGGTTCCAGGAGGAATGAGGAAAATGATAGGCTCTCAACCTAAGAAAATTCATTTAAAGCAGAGTGATGGGACATAAATCAGCACTCTAGAGCTATGAGGTAGCAGTGAATCAAAGAGAAGCTCCTCCACTGGAGATTTAGAGGAAATCCCATTTTTAAAATGCAAAATAAAAAGGCAGTAGATCGCTGAAATGGGACACGAAAGAAATGACTTAACTTGAATGAGAAATACAGATTTGAAAGGTCAAAGCCAAGTTATAGGAAGAAGGCAAAAAATAATGAGTTCATGTAGGAAATTTTTGGTCAAATAAGAACTACGGTTCCAAAGCAAAGACCGCACATTGCAAAAGATAAATGCCCTTCTTTTTCTTCATCACTAACACTTCAGTGGTAGCAGGCCAAAGGCCCAAGCAGTAACAGAGAGGGCCTACTTCTTCCTGGACATAGTTCCCAACCTGGGCCTGACTCTTGCATGTAAATGCTTCTCAACTTTAAGACACCTGAGGAGCTCTTGTCTTGTCTCATTTTAACTAGTCAAGGCAAGTCAGTCTTGCCTCAAGTTTTATTGTAACCTCCTTTAATGTAACCATATTGTAAATTAAAACACAAAAAATACCAACTCCTAAAGCAGGGCAAAGACAGACGAGAACTGGCCCATGGCCAGACCCAAAAGGGCTAGTATGACTCAGACTCTATACATATCTCTATTCCTCTCTTTCTGAACCCCTCTGGCCCCAACTCTTTCTCTTTCCCTCTCTTCCCTGTCTTCCTCCTTCCCCCTCCCTGCACTTTTCTCTATCTACTCCTTCCTACCCTTCCCGCTCTTCTCCCCCCCATACATAAATGCAGCCTATTACAGTCACTAAGCTGGATGAGGATCACCCAAAGCATTCTGATTGACCTACTTGGTAAATTAAACCCATTTCTCTGAGATATATTGGAAGAGTTTAGGCTCCCCCTCCTTTGACTCTCTGTTCATAAATCACACATCATTCTCACAGGGGGAAGCACGATTCAGCAGAATCAGACCTTGATTCAAATAGCAATTCTGTTGTGTGACAGTGGGCTTGAGTCTCTTCATCTGTAAGAAGGAAAGATTTCCTACTTCACAAGGTAGATGGAGCGATTAAGGAAATAAAATACAAACCTGTGCACACAAAAGGCATTTGGTATATATTAATGCCCATTTTCACAAGAGGTCAAGAATCTTTGGGCTCTGTCTAGAAACCCAGAGCCCTATTTCAGAGATTGGTTATTTAGCATCTGTGTTATCTCTCAATACTAAACAATGGTAGAAGTGGAGGAAAAAGTCTTCACTCCCCAGAGAAATCAGAGTGCAGAAGGAAGGGCTTACAGCAAGGAATGTCTTCTCTTACCTTCTTTGTGAACACGGCTCTCCTGCCTTCGGCAAGGGAGGGTCTACAAACCCCAAGGCAGACTTCCCTCAGCTCTCGAGAGAGAAAAGCGAGGCCACTTTTAACATGGCTTCTCAGTGCTCGCCTTAGACTCCAAGCAGACAGCTCAGCAAAGTATCGAGGCACACTGTGGGGAAGGGCAAACTGTCTTCAAATCAGCACAAGGATCGGCAGGGAAGGGCACTTATCACTTGGGCTCTTAACTTCAAACCACATGTAAAAGGAACAGCAGTCAATCAGGACATGAGAGACAAAGCATCTATGGAACTAACAAATGCAAACATCTGACAGGTGAAAAAGCTTTACTGCAACACACATTCATGTTAGGAAACATGTTAGGAAAACAACATGGCAACAGCCCAGGATGCCAAGTCATACTTCCCATCGCAGTATCAAAGCACAACAAATAAATGTTTTGAAAGCATTCCTCCATTCGGTCCACACATACAAAAGAAGCCACTAGTGGCTACCCTCAGTCCAGCAGTTTAACAGGAAAGTCTGCCAGCAGCTGGCTGTACTGAGAAGGATCTCTCCTCTGATATAGACTTCTTCCACACACGACTTTGTACAGACACGCTTGTAAGAATGAAAAGGTCAGATCAGAAGAACAAATAGCAGGAAGTAGAAGTTAGCTCACCAGAACTCTCTTTGAAAAGCTACCCCACAACTCACCCGTGTTACATGCAGGTCAAGTTTAGAAAACAGATAAAATGGGAACTGAAACCACATCAGGTAAGAAGTCCAAATAGCTGAAAGTGTCTGTGTTCATGTTCTCTTGGAGCATTAATCGTCCCCAGCTGAGGAAACACTGCCAAGCCAGACAATCCATGGTCCTTCCGGTTGACAGAGGCGTGCAGACCATACTCTGCGTGGCCACGCCTTGCAGACACAGACGTGAGAAAGACGTGGAACACCAAAGCGAAGATGTGTCATCTTTCTTTAGAGAAATGCGGACTTCTCTCCCCAACAACTGCTGTACCAGTTTAAAATGCAGAAACTTCAGCATGGCTGTGAGACACCTCACCCTCAGTCACTCAGATGTTCTCAGATCAGCCAGAAGGTCTCACTGGGTATGTTCAATGACCCAGCAGGAAGGTCATTATCTAACTAAAGTGCTTTCCTAAAGGGACTCCATTATAAGGGCTCCCTGATGGCCTAGTAAAGCTTTCTAAAACTGGAAGAAGTTGAGGACTTTTCTTAGCATTTCAAAGAAAACCATTACTTTCAAGTAAGGTGGAAACTGCTTAAAAACAGAAACGTTGGGGCTGGGGATTTAGCTCAGTGGTTACAGTGCTTGCCTCATAAGCGCAAGGCCCTGAGTTCAATCCCTGGCACCAAAAAAAAAAAAAAAAAAAAAAAAAAAAACCCAGAAACGTTAAAACCCGGGTTTCAGGAATCTACCAAGGTAGAAGATGAGTTAAAAATATAAATTGGAGAGGAAGGAGAAGACATGCTTACCTCTTTCCCGATTCCTCTGTCTTTGGTAACCCAACCCTGCTTCCCAGAGCCTTGGTATCAGACCAGGCGCACCGTAAACCAGACTGAGCCTGACACCAAAGGTAGCCAGAGCTTCCTGGGGTGGCAAGATAGAAGGTAGAAAACTGTCTTAAAAGGTCTTTTTAAAGTTATTTAAACTTCATAAAGATACAAAAAAGAATGGACTCATAATATACTAGATTATGCACAAGTAGAAACATTTTCAAGAGACCTTTATTCTTCAGTCTGTTCTGTAGCAGGAACAAGTCTGCATCTCACTAGTTAGCAGACTGAGACTTGCAGAAATACAGGTTTGTACACGAACACCCAACACACATACATTAAATTAGAAATTTTGCTCTTGGTTTCTTCACTTCCTCTGACTTGCTCTGGCCAGGTCTGGAGCTGCAGAGGATGCCAGGGACTCATAAACCCAGTTTCTGCTTGGCCATCGAGGAACGGAGCTGCAGAGTCCCTTCTGCCCAAGACCCAGGGTACTGTCGCATCTTCTGCCATAGGCTCACTTCCTCCCCAGTGGAGTCCATCCAGTCCACTACTTCCCCATTACTGATCCCTGAGGAAAAATACCAGAAGAGGCTGAAGAGGGACCCAATTCCTCCCCACAGCAGGGAAGAAGGGCTACACAGCACGACTGTGCTGTGGAAATGAGCCCATGCGGATAGCAATTAGCGAAGAGCTGCCTGTTGAGCTTGCATAGATACTTCTGTGTTCCTGAGGCTAACGAGGAACTCTGGGCTGACAAAATGGGACTCCAACTGGCACACAGTCACAGTCACTACAGACTTATTATTCAGAAACCATTACAGGGTTCTGATGTCTGATACTTCATGCCAGAGCTACTGGCATACTGTTACTGCCAAGTCGATTTAAAAATGTTTAAAATCTGAATAAACATCTTTTTTTCTAGCTATAGACTCCAGGCCTGAAGTGAGAATTGTGTGGGCTCATTCCTAATCGCTTGTACACTTATTTATTCTTTCAGCAAACATTTACTGTCTATCATGTGCCAGATACTCTTCTAAATTCTGGGGATACGATGATGAACAAAGCGGAAGGAGTCCCCTCCTTCAGGCAGCTTGCATTTGCATAGGAAAGACAGAAAAGATAACGAGAAAAGTAGCAAGAGCATATGGGATAGTGAGATTAATGTTAAGAAATCAACAGAGTAAACTGCAGTGCCTGCATGGGGACCTACTATAGCTGGCATGGTCTGAGGAGCGCTGAGAAACATTTGAATACAGACTTAAAGGATGGGGGAAGCTGGCCTTTCAAACCAGGGGGATAATCACTGTAAAGGTTCTGAAGTGGGAATGAGCCTGGTATATCTGCAGAGAAGGACTAAGGTGGCTGTGGCTGCAACATAGTGAGCAAGCAGGAGAGTAATACAGGAAGGAAAGGAGCAGAGGTTCTAAATCATACCGGGGCCTGTAGGATTGGTAGGAACTTCATGTTGTTTTCTAAGTATGTTAGGAAGCCACTGAACGGTTTTAAGCAAGGACTGACACAAATTAGCTTTCATGTGTAAAAACATCAGCCTAGATGGTTGGTTTTTTTTGTTTTTGTTTTTGTTTTTCGGTTATTAACATGCCACGGGAATGCAGAGACTGTGGACAGAGTAAAGAAGGGGACTCAAGACTAAGCTCAGAGAGGCACCAACATTTACAATTTAAAGTATAGCATGAGGAATCCACAAAAAAAGCTGAGAAGCAGTGAGCGATGGGTTCAAAAGGAATCAAAGAGTATAATGTCAACACAAGCATCTCAAGAGAAGGGGAGTGATCGTCTATGATATATAGTACTAAAATGTCTAGTAAGAGAAAACAACAGCTTGATGTGAGTAATTGTTCAGCAGAGAACTAAAGGAGAGGTGAGGAAGTGGAGACTGTTCTTTTTAAGAAATTACAGGGGGGTGTGGTCAAGGAAAGGTTTCCTTTTGTTTAATAAGATTGGAAATAGCAGAGCACATTGAGATTCACCTCCAGGAGGTAGGGAGAGTGAGACTGATCCTATGGGAGGATGGAGACTACAGAAGTGAGGTCACTGAGAAGGGGAAGGGGTGGTGCAGAACACCTGGAGAGAGAGGTTGGCCTTTGTAGCAGGCCTTTCTTTCTTTATAATAGGGTAGAAGAAGGAAATACATACATACATACATGTACATATACATATACATACACACACACATATATTCTCTCAGGATCACGTTCATCTGTACACATAACAGTACATGAACTTGGCCTTCCCCTTGGCTTGGCACAGAGCAGGCACTGAATAAATATTCGTTGACTCTTACATGAAAGCAAAGAAGACAACTGCTGTCATAGAGGAACTCTGTGTGCCAGGATGGGCGGTGCTGAGAGTGAAATAAACAAGAGGCCTCTGAGACAAGGGAGGGCCCGGGACTCACCAGTGCCAACACCCAGCCTGACCCCTCCTAGGAAGTCATTGCTGGTCAGAGGCTCCCGGTCCCACACAGTGAGTTCCAGGCACATGTGCTGTAGATCCTCTAGTCTCATGCCACTGTACACAAATGTGTGGTTATAGTGGGGATTCAGGGTCTTCTTCATCACAGGAGTTTTACGCTTACTGGCCTTGTTTCTCCGAGGAAGAAGGTATCTGGTGGAGGGTAGAGAATAATCAATGCCTACTGAAAGCTGGCAATAGCCGTCGAAGTTCCCCTTTCCCCTACCACATGCCTAGCCCCGAAGGTGAGTCAACACCCAGATTCAAGTGCACACACCCCTCCTTTGTATCTGCTGAAGCTGACTTCCTACTATCTCCACTATATCATTCACCTGATTCAATTCCTATAACCTGGAGAGAAAATGAATATATTATTAGTCGGGTTGTTGTCTATATTCCACCAAAAGTGCATGTTAAATATTTTGTTCCATTTCTCCTACTATGCAAGGTAAATAAAACTAATAGTAATACCTTAGCCAAATGTGGTTTTCTAGGGAGCCTAAGACAGCTAGTGATCTATAATTTGGGGGAAGCTAGCACTGCTCGAAAAATATGGAGAACAAAGCCATGAGTCCTCAGATCGTGATGGAGGACACCAATTTTTCCCCAGGCTCGACTAAGAGCATGAGTTAGAGAAAAGTCAGAACCTGTCTGTCACCACTCTGCTGTCTGGATAGTAACACTACAGACTACTCCAAACTGAGCTTCGACCAGTGAAACGGAGGCGGCAGAGGTTTGGCCATTACCTAAGTTCAGGAACAAAGTTAGTCATCGGAAGTGGAAGGATACCCCAAGACAGTATTCACAGAGAAAGGTTAAATTTGGTTTCTCTGTTAACTCTCTTGTCCTGAAACCAGTTAGCTTGCTGTTGGTCCAGGGACTCACCCCTTGACAAAGCTGTCTGAAGTTCCTCCTGATTTAGCAGCTGTTAGGTTCTTGGCTTCTTTGATCCATACCTGGAGCTCTCCTCCTTCCACACCTTTACCTGTGAGGGACGGTAGCCATAGCGAGTGAACCTCTGAATCTCTAGGTTGAGTTTGAGCTTTATATACATAGCACTTCCTTTCCTTGCTCCTGCATGCAGCAAGCTCCACAACAGAACCAAGCCTGACTTGTGCCTCGGTATCTAGCACAGTGCCCAGCAGTAAGCAGTAGGTGCTCAATTAATAACAACTCCATGACCAATAAATGCTTTCTGAAAACTGGCTATGTACTGGATACTGCCTTAAGCATTTCATTCTCCAAACAATCTTATGAGATATACACTAGTATTATCCTCATTTTATAGATGAGAAAATTGAAGCTTTGAAGAGTAAAGTTATCTAATGTGAATGAATTTAAAAAGAAGAAACTCTTCCACTTGGGTTCTTGACCCCATCCTCACTTCACAGAACTAATCAGACAGCATCAGTTTCAACCTCCATCTCCCATCTAATATCTCTTTCCCCACTGACTGCTCCCCTCACTCTATTGTTATGCTAATCTAACCCTTTCCCTTACTCCATTAAAAAAAAAACTTCCTTCAACCTAATCTCTTCTTCAAGCTATTCTCCATCTCTTTCCTTTCTTTCATCACTAATTACCCTGGGAAAGCCCACACTCGCCACCTCTACACCTTTGCCTCACTCACTCAATCTAGTTTTCTAGTGAAATACTGCTTCTGCTTCCACTCTGCAAATTCAACCAAATGCCAGGGAGCCGTGTCTTCTCAGTCCTCCTCTGGTCTAACCTCCCTGTAGTATTTCAATATTCAGTATCCTTCTTGAAGCTCTCTCCTGGGACTTTCCTCTCCTAGTAACTCCCTACCTCTCTGGCATTTCTTCCTGCCTTCATCTTTAAAATGTTTCTGCTCCCTGTGGTTCTGTCCTTGCCTCTCTTCCATATTCATTCTGCCTGCTCTCTTTGGGGACCTTGTTCATTTCTCCAAGTCCTCTAGATTAGATCTTGCTGAAGAGATATTTTTAAGAACTCTGCTTCCCCTTTACCAATGGATTAAATTCAGCTCCTTACATTCAAGGCCATTTTCAGTTAGGCACCAGCTTCATCTCCAATCCTGGCCCTCCTCTGGCCTATTCAATGAATACCGTAACACCAACCCCACTGAAGTAAGGGGTTCAGTTGCTCCACATTTACCAGGCCTTCTTAAACCTGTACTTGTGCTACCCCACCGCTTTTGGGAATGCTCTTTTCTCCTCATTCTCCATCCTTTTCTGCCTGATAAAATCAAAAGGTCTAGCTTCAATATTACTTCCTCTTTGAAGCTCTCCCAAATATAATCAGACAGAATTTGTCACTCCAGTATGAGGGCCCCTTCGGCCCACGACTGTCTTTCTTGCTAAACTCACCTCCTCAAGGAAGAATATGTATCATGTCTTGTCTACGTATCCATAGTCACTTAGCACAGTACTAGATATGTTGAATTACTCTTCCTCAGCCTTCAACTTCCTGTCCCTCCTGCTTTACCGTCCCTTCTAAGAAACATTTTCAGACTCAAAATTTCTCTTCTCTTTGCCCTCTTAGTAGCTGGCCACAGCTGAACCAAGACCAATGCAGTTCAATAGCCTAAAATATAATTTAAAAAAAAAGAATCTTAACCATAAGGCATTCCCTTCCAGTTGAAAAAATGCAGAAATGGTTTACTCATTAAAAGAATCTTCCCTAGAAGAGCCAGGGGGCATCCCAGTCTGGTCTCTCCAGCAGTGTCAGCACCAGCCTTGCACAGATCCTGTGCAGAAAACTAAAAGCTACATCCAGGCTCCCAAAGAAAACTCACCCTTTTTCCAGTCACCTCCAACAGGAAGTTTGGAAGCTGGGATGTATTTCAGTGAGACAACCAACTCGCCTTTGTGTGCCGGCGAGCCAGTTGGGGACTCGGCACTGACCTGAAACACAGGGAGACCCAACAGGTCAAGCCGGACTTCTCAGAAAGTATCGGGACCTCTCTCTCCGCGAGGACCCGAAAATTCCCCCGAGAACAGCTTATAGATACAATCCTGGGTACCCTTGAGGAGAAGGTACAGAAGAACCCCAACGATGCTCTGAGATACCCACTATTGTGTCACTTTGGGGCTACAGTTACTAGATTCCAAATACTCTCACAAGTCTGCCAGCAAGGCTGCCAAGCAAACTCATAAAAGACTGATATCATGATGCAGAATCTTGCTGCCAGCATTATTAGTAAGGTAAAAAGGTGGAAACGACTGAAGTATCAGTCAAGATCGGAGGGCTCAGTAAGTGACTTTAATGCCTCCGCATGGCATGTGGCGTGCAGTCATCAGAAGGAATGCCGGCCTCAATGGTGACAATCATTTCCGATGGGGAGAAAAGCGCGGTGCTACTGCAAAAAAGAAAATAGTTTTCCTCTCTTGGGTGATGTCTTGCAAGCGGCCTTCCTGAGACAGTCTGACAGGCTAAAACAGGAACTCTTTGGATGATTCCAGCTGCAACTGCCTACCTTGGCTGTATGTTTTACTGCTCCGAGATAAAAACTGATTTTTCATTTTAGGTCTCAATTGAATTATAAGCTCTATTAATCGCATGCCTACAAGAAGTCTGTCTTATAACTGTTGAGTAAAATAAATCTAATCTGTGGTTTCATTTTTATCCTATGAAAAAAGAATGCAGTGACTCTATCCCTGCTGACATGAAACGATACCCAAGACATACTCTTAAGTTTGCAAAGCAAGATGCAAAAAGAAAAATCTCAAGTATGTCAAAATATATTCATGTGAGGGGGGCAGGGGATCTAGCTCAGTGATTAGAGTGCCTGCCTCACAAGCACAAGGCCCTGAGTTCGATCCCCAGCACCACAAAAAAATATATATATATATTTTTTCATGTGAATATATATGTATATAAATAATTATTATCATTATCACTTATATAGCACTTACTCTGTTCCAGGCACCATTAAAAGTGCATTAAATTTTTCATTTTGATTAATCCTCAAGATAGTCCCTGTGAAGTGTATGCTATTATCTCCATTTTACAGGCTATGGAGAGGCTCCAGGGGTGCAATTGGTTGACGCTCAGTACTCATTCAGGCTATGGGACTGAGGAACGGCGAGGTTCAGAACCTTACCCAAAGTCATACGAGTAATAATTGGCAGAGTCAGGACTCAACTTCAGACAGAATGCATCCAGAGTCTATGATTTTAACCACTATACAACATCGCATAGAAAAACCCAGGAGGATTCAGACACTCTTAATACTTGTTTCCTCTCGGGAGAGCAGCTGAATGGGGAAAGGAGGGAGGACTTTTCCATTTTGCTCGATATTAACATCTGTAGTTTTGTTGTTATACATATAACATATCTCTTGCATGATTTGAAATATAAAAAGTACTTTTTTCTTAACGATGCATATCTTATTTATTGGTATATCTTTGTGACACATAAAAATTACATTTATTTGGGGGAGTTGGTATACATACATATTGTATCTTAATCATTTCTACTTCCCCTTCCCTTCCCCACCTGTCTCCCCCATCTCCAGATGCCCTTCTCATCTCTACAAAGTCTACATTCCTGTTTCCTATCATCCTGTATTTTGCTAATGTTATATGAATTACATCAGATATAGAAGGTTAAATATTGTATGGTTTCTCTCATAGGAGAAACCCAAAAATAAAAATTACTTTTTAAAAGACAAACTGAAAAGATCTGAGGGCTAGATTGAACTCTCTTTCACAGATCTGAATATGCCACAATTTTTAAACTTACATGTATTTATATTATTTTTTTATTAATGTCTCTTCCACTAGAATCTAAATGGCAGGAGGACAGGAGTCAAACATTTTTTCTTTTCATTCTAGCATGCCCAACACCCAGCAAAGTGCCTGACACATAGTAGGTACTCCACAAATATTTACTGAATAAATGTAAGAGTAAATTAATGAATGTCTGAGAAGAGTAGCAAGTGGGCTATCATCTTTGACTCTGAGCGGCAGAAATGCTTCACTTCTTTGCTTCTCTCTGTGTGACTCTCCCTTATTCTTTGGTTTTTCAGACCATGAACTGGTGCGTACTAAAGATGCCCTTTTACCTGCCTGTGTTCACTGGGACTCCTCTAAACCAGGTCCTCGCCACTGAGCACCCTGATGCTAGGAAGGCATAACCCCCACAAGTTTGGATCAATGTATCACATACCCAGAAAACACAATGCTTAGTATATAGGAAAGATACAAAAGAATTTGGAAGGGGATGCCAACAGAAGAAATGAGAATGAGAGCAAGGGGATTGCTTGGGCAAAAAAAGTAAAAAAGAAAAAATCTAAAACAACAAATGTAGGATATTTTAAGTTAAAAGAAATACATAATATGGGAATGGCCTTTTTGTTGTTTATAAAATGTGTAGAGGTTTCATTAATTTCTAGATTGAAAAATCTCAGGGTACCCTTTAAAACTGGAGTTTAGCATTAGCTAGAAACTGACATATTTATTTCTGCAGCACGGTTTTATTGTAGCTCAAAATATTTGCAAAGAGCAAATATCTCTATTTAATATAGTTTCTTCTTTTTATGTATGACATTTTTATTGGTAATAGTTCATGGGGCTGGGGATTTAGCTCAGTGGTTAGAGTGCTTGCCTTGCAAGCACAAGGGCCTGAGTTCGATTCCCAGCACCAAAAAAAAAAAAAAAAAGGTAGTAGTTCATGATGGTTTACAGTGACATTTCCAATATAATTATATAAACTGTAGCCCACTAAGAAAAGGACTCACATGACAAATGCTTAAGAAATTTTTAATTTCTAATAACATGTTTAAATTAATATTTAAAGGGATAAATTTAATGTCAGTATTTTAGAAGGGCAATTGCTATCCATTTATTAAGGGTACACTTCCTTTAACTCAGCAATTCCACCACTAGGAATTTCTCCGACAGTTACATTCACAAAAAGAGTGCAGATATATTAAAATTTTAAGAGCAAATCTATAAACAACTTATATGTCCATTAGGTAGAAAATGGTATATAAATTATAATACAGCCACATGATGAGATGCTATTCAGCAATTAAAATGAAACAGATCTGTAAGTGATGGCATAGAAAGATGTCCATAATACAATGTTAAAAGTTCAAAATATATATAAACAATGAGGTTCATTTGAGCCCATTTGTATAGAAAGGAAAAAAATATATAAATCCATAGAACTATATCTCTACATCTTAATTGAAAATTTCTAGAGGGATACCCAACTGCTTGTTA
Organism: Hystrix cristata; assembly: GCA_004026905.1. Taxonomy (NCBI): domain Eukaryota; kingdom Metazoa; phylum Chordata; class Mammalia; order Rodentia; family Hystricidae; genus Hystrix; species Hystrix cristata. Next base: position 63,031 of record PVJO010007288.1, read on the forward strand.
ATGATAGTTATTTCCAAGGAATTAAACTTATTTTCTCTTACGTACTTTGTGTTGTTTTCATCTGGAACCATGTATATATAAATCCTTTTATTCTTAATTTTCTTAACATGGTAAAAAGTTCAAAAGTTTTTAAAAAGGCATATAGAGAAAATCTATCTTCCTTCCACCTCAGACTCCTTTTCTAGAGGCCATTACAATTACTAGCTTGTTATTTACTGCCTCCAAAATATTCTATGTACCATATATTACTTTAAACAGTTAAGTTTCTTGTATTAAAATTTTAAAGGAGGACATTCTCCTTCAGTTCTGATAATCAAAAAGTTGCTAAGTAATTTCACCTTAACCAGAATGACGGTAACCTATTAAAGTCCCACTATGTGTCAGGTACTGACTGATACTTTCCATTGAATCCTGAAAAAGAGAAATATGACTATCTTCGCTTTATGGATGGACGACCGAGGCTGACAAAAGTTAGATGACTTCCCTAAGTTACTTTATAAACTAGGTGATTCGCAGAGCCTGCAAGCAACAGAACGGAGATTCCAATCTGCATCTGCACTCAGATCGCAGACATGACTGTGCTACAAAGCTACACAATCACTTGTGGCGCCATTGCCAATGTAAAATTTTTCCCAGCCTATGTAAGAATACAGCCACTGGACAGTCATTAATTGTTTTACTTCTCACTTGTTTAGCGAGAAGGTTAGCTTGGTAAAGGGGTGCAGATTAGGACACACCCAGAAGGTTAGCTTGGGGAAGGAGTATAAATTAGGATGTTAGGATACACCCAGAGTCTGGAAGGTTAGGAGGCAAAAGACTTCTGCACGAAAAACCATGGTGTCATACTTTGCCTGGCTTGCACAAAAGTGATTGCTCACGCTTAACATGAACCTCTGAAATTGCTGTCGAATTCAGAAATGCCAGCAGGGTGCGCTAGAATTCTACCAAGGACTACACTCAAAGCCACTACCAAGGTAGATCGGAAGAGGCCACTGCAGACCAATTCTGTCCAAGCTGTGGAAAGAGCTGGTAAAGCAGACTACCTTTCCATGTAAAGGGAGGCAATGATCCAGCTTCTTATCAAGCTTCCAGGAATCCATATGGACCTCTGCCTCTCCAAGAAAAGTGTTTCTGCCAAAACGCCCATGGTGCCACACGGAAAACTGCAAGGTCCTCTGGGCCAGGAGAGATTCTGGAATCTCATACTGTGAAGATAAAGAAGAAGCCCAAGATGATCAGTTAATTCCTCAAAAAAGATTCTTCTAAACCCTAAGAAACTCAAATCCAAAGGCCAGAGTCCTGAATATCAAATTATTTTAGTCCTTATACACCTTGAGTTTCCTTACTCAATGCTTCAACCTACTCTATTTCACAAAACCTACCACAGTTCATAAGAAGACCTGGAAAAATAGTTTATGCCTGAGTGGGTGAGAAGATACTGAAACATCCACAATTACCAAGAAGACTCTATCCAAAATGACTTTTTAAAATGAGATTTATGCCCACATTGAATGTTCAACTTCACAATAATCCGAGAAAGCCAGATCACCTTCGTTCTCTTTTCTAGAAAGTTAGGACGTGAACAGATGCCAAGAGTGAATCCTTAGACCCAGATGTGGCTCAATGAAACCCATGTCCATCAGTCCTATTACAGAGGCAGAGCTACAGCTTAGGGCACAAGACAGAACAAGTTCTTCTGCCCTTGGAATCGAGATACCTACCCTGAGGATCTCATCATAGAGCGGATTGACAGTATCCCGTTTGATGCTGGTTTTTCTTTTACCTTGGCGGGACTTGTCAGGCAGAAGATAAGTCTTCACATACCTGGAAACCAAAAAAGTACTGAGTAACTCGTTATCCTTTCTCACACCCCTTCTTCACTTCCCTGCGTGCCATATAAATATTCCATGATGAAATGCAATGTCATAAATGTCACATCAGGCCTTCTCAGATATGCCGTTCTTATTTTTTCTCAGTCCTGAGATCTTTTTTCCCCACCCCACTCCCGGAAGTGGTAAGCTCAGTTCGAAAGTGTTCAGACAGATGTCAGAGCCTGGCCTCTTGTCTCAGAGCACCAGTTAGGATCCAGAAGCACTCACGGATTAGAGCGCTTCTTGGCTTCATCTGCATAGGCCAGTTGGTGGCACTCCTTCACATGGATGACCAGAGTCTGTGTTTGCTGCTCAAACTTCAGGGAAAAGGCAATCTTGCCAGTCACAAGGATGTTCCCGAAATCACCAGCTTCACTATAGATGCTCATCATGCTGCCGATGGTACTCTGAAGATAGAGTACCCAACAAACATCTGAGGAAAGCATACTCTCTACCACTCACAACGCCCGTATATTCTCTCACAACAAAACCACACAAAACACAGTCACCACACAAAACAAAACTTCCAGAAGTCCCCGCAAGGAGCCAGTACTGCCAATAGTCCTTACCCAGACGGTAAGTCGGGGTTGGTAACACACTCACAATTGTTCAGATTAGTAAGCCAGTTCATGGATCACCTGGACTCCTAGCTTCTCTTTTCCTCCTCCTTTTACATACGTTATTGTTAATTTTCACTTGCCCCACAAGGAGGATAAGGAGTAGAGGTAAAGTGCAGCTAAATCCATTTATGGTACGTGTTGTGTATGTTAAAACATTTGCTAAAAGGAGTTAGTTACTAATTCAAACAAGGCGTCTTAATTATCTACCTATCTCTATCAAGATCTGTAAAGAAAAGAGACTGGGCCAGAATTGAGGGTGAAAAGGCATATTTCCTCCTTAGTAATGATCAGTTGTGTGAGCTCAATATTCTCTTCCTGTGTGAGAGTGTGACATTCTAATCAGCTTTGTTCCTGACTCTGTTTCTATTAAATATCAATCTTTATAGTTATGACAGAACTAAGCTCTGATTCTGAAATGTCACTTTAATTTGATGACCCTGATTGGTAGTGATGATCCTCAATCATACCTTGATGCCAACTAACCCTGCCAGAGCCCCTCTCATGACACTCACTTCCCTTTAACATGAGAATCTAGAGTGGCCTATGATGAAGAAGTCTGATCTTGTTCACTTTGTGGCCTGGGTACCTCTTAAGAAGAGTGCTACTGTTCACAAAGCTGTGATGAAGAATGTCCCTAGTCCCATTACCTAATGTAAGAATATTCAGGAAAGAGGCTGAGGAAGCCACCTAGATGTACTTTAAGCTTCCACAGACTAAATTGAGGATAAGAACAAACCAATGTATCTCCCTTACCTGGAAATACTGACTAGGATGACTTTCCCAGTTCCTGTGTCTGCTCTAAAGGAGCTTTTCTTTCTTTTTTGGTACCCTAATATGTCTATAACCACAGAACGAATATAACTTACCATGGAGGAGCCACTTTGCATGCTGCTTCTGGCTAGTTTCTGGCGGTGCAACTTCACCAAGTGGTCAATGTCTTCTTCCTCCTCTTCTTCCTCTTCCTCTTCCTCTTCCTGGAACAATAATAAAGATTTAGGATTAACAAAAGTAAGAAAAGCTTCAAAGACTACTATCTTTCCTTTAGTGGAAATGGTTGCAAAGCTCTGAAGTTCCATGTGAAAACATACCCATATATCCTTATTCTTACATTTCTCCCAATTTCCAGCTTCCCCGCTCTATTGCAACCATGTTTGTTATATCTCAAAAGAATACTTAATATTTTTTATTGTTATGGCTTGTATCTAGATGTCCCCCGAAAGCCTTATACACTCATACATATGGCTTTGGGGAGGTGCCTGGATCATGGTGGGTGATCCTGGGATTAAGGGTATGTGGTACTAGATTAGTCCACTAAGTGGTTAGCATTTTTCTGAGTGTGGTTGACTGGATTTACTGAAGACAGAAGCCCCACCCCAGATGTGGGTGGCACCAACCAATAGGCTTGTAGCCTGAATAGGATAAAAGGGAAAGGCAGCTCACTGCTTGGTGCTTCTCTACCTCCCCTGCCATGGACTGTTTATCCTCTGCCAGGCCACCCTGCCTTAAACCCAGCTGACTGTGGACTGAAACCTCTACAAACTGAGAGCTAAATAAACCTGTCCTCCTTTAATTTATAGGTGTCAAGTACTTATCCCAGCAATAAGAAAGTAACTAAGACATTCACAGAAGCTATCTCTCTTCACTTTGACTATCACAACCCAGCTATACCTTTACATCTTAATCAAAATAATTTTTGACCCTCCAACCATATATCCAGTAATGTATTAGAAGATAAGAGACAGTAAAAATAGTCCTTTCCTTTAAGCAAATCAGAAACTAGATTTGAGGGAATCAAGATTCATATTGCCTTTTCCAAAAGAATTAAACAGTTGACTGAGAGTAACAGGTACTGAAGCCAACTCTAGAGAAAAAATAATACAGTGACCAATGAAATACTAGAGCACTTACCATAGTCACATTGAGGCCTGGGACAGATTTGCTTCTGTCTCCCATGGAGCTGCTTTCTTGCCCTACATCTTCTGGACGAAGATCTATCACAGATTTAGTGTATTCTGAGTGAAAGACCAAAAACCCAAGTCAAAACAAACCTACCGTACTCCACACCAAGTGCCCAACATGGGTACTCAGAACTTCAGTCCCCAAACTGGCTACCTGAAGGTCTGAAGATTTTTCTGGTGTTCTTGAATATCATTTCATCCTCATCAACAGATACTACATTTTGACCCACTGGCTGAATTTCCTAGGAAAGAATAAGGGTAACGAAGTGGAAACTGGCAGTTGGGCAGATGGAAGGAGTGAGGAAGGAAGGATGGCCTTAAGCAGAATAAGGCTCACACGGTTACTCACCTATGACAAGCTTAAAAATTAAATGCCTTAGAAAAAAAATTAAATGCCTAAGAGTAGTGGGAAAAAGAACTACCATACACCTGAAATGAAATTTGTTTCATTAAATTCCTGATTTAAATTCTACCTGGAAAAGATGGGAAAGAAGGAAGGAAATAAGAAAGGGAAGGGAAGGAAGGGAAGAAAAAGAGGGACAGAAGAGAAGGAAGGACCAATAATCTGAAGTTTACCTTCTCTGCTTGAGATCTGGGGGCAGACATCTTCTTCCATTCTGGAAAGAAGCCAGATTTATCCAGAGAGTCTCTCCTGGAGGTAGAGTCAGATGTTATAACTGAGCCACTTCTTCCCTTTCCTCTTCTACCCAGCACCCAAAGCTCTAGCAAGGAAGGAAAGTCACTGGCTTGGTGTCATCACAGTAACCAAATCCAGAAGGTACCGAAGAAACCAAATCCAAATTTCACATTTGATTTACCTTGAAGACATACAGAAGGTCAGACAAGCAGTTTTACACAAACACAAACACTCTTACTCCCACTCGTAAGAGATAGCAGCATCAGTTGCGGGGCCAGGAAGACTCCCCCGAGGCACAGCGGACTGGGAAAGAACATACTCTAGAAAGCTATGTTCCGAATCAACTTGGTATAAGCACTACTGAGAGACTTTTGGTAAGTTCAGAGGAAATACTACAGTCAGCTGCCTGAAGACAAGAAAGCAGGAAGACCAGAGGCACAGACCTATACCTTGATGCCAGAGAACAAAATGGGAAGTCGGATTGAGCAGAGGTGAGGCAAATGGGGGGATATCCACCTTGAGGTGCTATCTGAGTCAGCCGTGTAGCTATCCAGACTCTCGCTCTCAGCTTCCAGCACATTCTTTCCACTTTTCGACTTTGGCACTTCAAATGGCACACTAGAATAAAAACAAAGAGCCAATATTTAAAGGAAGCAAGGTCTCCTGCCCCTTGGTGGCCCTCCCTCCAACCCACTAACAATGGTAACGTGAGTATTTTCTAAAATAAATATGAGTAGACTTTAAAAACTCCAAAGGCTTCCCATTGCCTTTGGGACTGAATCCAAACTCCTTAGAATAGCAAGACAATCTTTGACTTGACTCCTACTCACCTCCAGTCACATCTTTTACCCTCCATTCTTCTTTATACTTTACATTTTGGAAAGAGAATTTCCTTCGGTTCCCTGAATATCCCAAAGCTTCCCTTTCCTTCTTTTCTCTGACTGAGGTGTTGTACGATGACCGCTTTTCCTCACGTGGCTGAACCTACTCCTTCTTCAGTTCTCTCTGCCTCTGTCAATTCCTCCAGCTCTCTCTGGCCATACACCAAGCACGGATAAATAACCTTGCTCCTCACACACCAAGCACGGATAAATAACCTTGCTCCCCACACACCCTGATTTCTTAGTAACACGCATCACATATGCAGTTATTTGCTTATGCCTTTTAAACGAGTTATTTACTTGGTTCAATAATTTAAATGATTTGTTTGATATCTTTCTCCTCCTTTTTGACTAGGTTCATGAGACAAGTGACCACATATTTTGTTTACTTCTGTGTTTCCATTGCCTAGAAGATAGGCAAGTATAGAGTAGGTTCTCACATACTTGTTGACTGCAATCTTGAATAAATATCCTTAGTAGGGCTTATGTATATCCAACAATAAGTAGTATGTTGTTAAGTCAGTATTCAAAAGATCAGAGTTCTTTTCTAGCTTAATTAACCTAATGAAGGATGACCCTGGACATTCAAAACAACAGTCCTCATCTCTAAAGGACAGAATACCATCCCTGGGCTCCTTATCTCAAATAATTAATGAGAGAAGCAGCAAAGGGAGAGAAATCATTCTTCCTCAAATATTTTAGGTAACTTCCCTTTACTTCCAGGACTCCACACTCTCCTGGTTTTCTCCTCCAACCTTACTGCCTGCCCCTTCTCAGTCTCCTCAGTTAGTCCCTCCTCCTCTCCCAGAACTCTAATATTTGGATTCTGTCTAGGTTTCTTCTCTGAGCTGCTTCTCTACTCAACCTAGAATTATCCCTAAATGAGTTCATCTATTCTCGTGGCTTCAAATTTGTCCTATAAAATGATTCAAATTTATTTCTTACTTAAACTCCAGAATTGTTTTTCCAACAGTCTACTCAACATTCGCAAGTTGGATGTCTCAAACACAACAACTCTAAAACCAAAACCATGATCCTCTCTCAAATCTGCTCTTCCCACAATCTTATCTAGTGACAACTCCCTCCTTTCATTTCTCAGGTCAAAAACCTCTAGAATCATCCTTAACTCCTCTCTTTTGCTCACAATACAAATTAAATCTGTCAGCAAATACTCTTAGTTCTATCTTCAACATTTATCTAGAATGTGATCAGTTCTTACCTCTTACAATGCCATTACTCTGGCCCAGACCACATCATCTAGCAACTGGTTGGTTGCAATAACTTCCTAAATAATCTCTCTGTCATTTCCCTTGTCCCCACACAATCTATCTACAACACAGCACCCAAAGTGAGCTTTTAAAATATAAACGAGATATATTTACCATGTGACCCAGAAATTTCATTCCTAGCTCTATATACCTAAGAGCAACGAAAACATATGTTCATACAAAACCTTTTCCATAAATGTTCACAGCAGCATTATTCCAAATAGCCAAAAGGTGGAAACAACCCAAACATCTACATATGACTGAATAAACAAAATGTATATCCATATAATATTATATAGATTAAAACACTACCCATTCATAAAAGAGAACAAAGTCCCGACACATGCCACAACATGCATGAATATTGAAAACATCGTGCTGATTGAAAGAAGCCAAACACAAACAGCCGTATTTTGTGTGATTCGATTTGTATGAAATAGAATATAGAATAGGCAAATCCATGGAGATAGAAAGCAAACTAAAAAGTGAGAGAAACTGGAAGTGGTTGTTTAATAGGTACAGAGTTTCTTTTTAGGGTAATAAAACTGTTCTGAAAATAGTGGTGATTGTTGCATAAAATTCTGAAAGTACTAACAACTATGGAGTTGAACACTTTAAAACTATTAACATGGCCAGGTGCGCTGGTACACACCTGCAATCCTGGCTACTTGGGAGGGTAAGACGGGAGAGTCACTTCTGCACAGGCCTCAAGACCAACCTGGGCAACATGGCAAGCTCTTGTCTCCAGAACAAAAACATTCTTAAAATGATAGTTACAGGTTATGCAAATTTTACTTCAATTTCAAAAAAGAAAAATAAGATTGTGTTATTTGCTCAGAGCCATCCTTCTCACTCAGAGTAAAAGACAATCCTTACAAGTGTCAACAAAGTCTTATGTGACCTGCTGCATCTCTGTCTTCATTTTCTCCCATGCATCTCCTCACTCACATGGTTCCAGATTATTCAAAAGTATCAAACACAAACTCACTTTAGAGTCTGTATAGCTGCTGCATTTGTTTGTTTGCTTGCTTGCTTGCTTTGCCTACAATGCTCTTCCCACAGGTACTGTCAAAGATTTCTCCTTCCTTCGGTTTTGCATTTGTTCAAATGTCACTTATTATTAATTAGCTACCCTAAAGAAAGCAGCGCATGTACATACAGGTGCTCCTGGTACTCCCGGTCTCTTCTGTCTACACAATTTTCTCCCTCACCCTTGTCAACATCTGATATACTGTATATTTACTTGATTATCTGTTTTTTGTTTTCCGTACCTCCAAATCAAAGCTCTACAAGCAAGGGACATTTTTAATTCACCAGTGTATCCCAGCATTTAAAACAATGCCTGGCACATAGCAGACATTCATACATATTTAATCAAACAAATAAACCAACTAATAAATAAAGAATGGTAACCAAGTCTATAATGCCTCAGCCAGTAAAGAATAAACTTTCCAAGCTTTTGTCATGTGATTTTTGAGATAGTACTGTGAAAACAGATAGCAGGAGCTGAAATCCTGGGGCACACAAGAGGTGAAATGAAGGTCATTCCTTGAGAAATGTATTAGCTATGTAGTATAAGACACAGCAGGGATGTTGATTTTGTCATTTTTATTTTAAAATCATTCTTTTCTCCCTGTGCTATAAAAAAAGAAGAAAAAAGAACTCCAAGTAGGATCATTCCTCTAGAGACACTGTTTGACAATGGCCCATGGAGAGTGTTTTTTGCTTGTATTTTTTTCCTAAAGATTAATATGTACTGATCCAGAGCTGATACAAAAAAAACCTTAGGGCAAAAAAGCAATTATTTGACATCTGTGCAGTAAAAAATAAACTAAGAGATGGAAGTCCTGGGCTCTATCTGTATGATCTTAGGTAAATCACTTAACCTACTTTCTTTTCTGTAAAAATAAGGGGGTTAAATTAAATTATCTCAGAGGCAACATAATTTTATAGAAAATTCATTTATAGTCCCTTAATCTGCTTTTTATTTAGGATAAACAAAACTCTTCTTGATGCAATGAGATAAAGTGTTACAAACAACCAGAAGCAGTGGGTTTCAAAAATGACATTCTGCCTGATGATGTCAGATGTGTTAATTGGCAAATAAAAGCCATTCTCCTCCTCATCTACACGGGGAAAAGCAGGCCCCATCACCTGGAACAGATGAGTCACTCGCCCAAGGCTGTGTGGATAAAATCAAAGTATGTGCACACAATTATAAACCATACATATATCAGGAAGAATAAAGCAGACTCTTGCTGCTGGCATGAAAAGATGTCCATGTTATAATTTGCTATATTTTTTCTTTGACTCCTTGAATTATAACTGACCTAAGTAAATTGCACACATTTAAGTGTGCAACTTGATAAGTTCTGACATACATATATACCCGAAAAAGCATCACCACAATTAAGTTAAGGAATATATCTATCACTCTCAAAAGTTTCCTCATGGCCCTTTGTAATCCCTTCCTCCTTCTTTGCCCCGTCACAGGCAAGTACTGATCTGATTTCTGTCACTAAAAATTACTTTGCAGTTTCAGAATTTTAAATAAACAGTATCATACAGTAGGTGTGCTTTCTTGTTTGATGTCTTTCATTCAGCATGATTATTCTGAGATTCACCCGTGCTGTATGCATCAATCAACAGCTCATTCCTTTCCATAGTTGAGTAGTATAACATGTATAAACAAGACACACTTCGTCCATTTGCGTAATGATGGACATCCGGGCAGTTTCCAAGTTTTAGCTATTACAAACAAAGCTGCTATGAACATGTGTGCACACATCTTTGAATGGACATATGCTTTCAGTTTTCTTGACTAAATACCTAGGAATGAGACAGTTGTAGGTGTACACTGAACTTTTTAAAATGCTGATAAACTGGTCTTCAAGTGGCTGCACCATTGTACATTCTTACCAGCAGTGTCTGAGAATGCCAATTATCCTATATCCTTACCAACAATTGGCATGGTCAGTATTTTTTATTTTAGTCATTCTGGTGGACACATAATAGTAGGCTTATTATGATTTTAATTTGCATTTTTCTAATGACTAATAATACCAAACATCTTTTTATGTGCTTATTTGACATCTGTATAGTCTTTGGTGAACTATTTGTTCAAATCTTTGCCCATTTTCTATGGGATTTCCTGTACTATTGGTTGTTTCTTCTTCTTCTTCTTCCTCCTCCTCCCCCTCCTCCCCCTCCTCTCTGCTCCCCCTCCCCCTCCTTCCCCTCCTCCTCCTCTTCTTCTTCCTCTTTCTCTTCCTCTTCTTCCTCTTCCTCTTCTTTTTTTGTGTATTTATTTTTGTGGTGCTAAGGATCAAACCCAGGGCCTCAGGCATGCTAGGCACATTTGACCACCCAGCTACAATCCAGCCTCTGCTAAAGTTTCAAAGTTCTCTTTCTTTCATTTTCTTACTTAACAAGCAAATAATATGATATTTTTAAAAAGAAATTAACAATTTAGGAACTCAACCCAATCACATACATTTAGACAGTTATGTAGGTTATAAATCAAAACTATGAATGACTGGCAATACTCATATAAAATGAGATAAAATCATTTCCCTTCAGTTGAGGAAAAGTGAGAAAAAAAAATCACACCAAAAAAGCCTAAAATTCATCAGTAGCAGCCAAATGAGGCAAGATACAAAACTTCAAGTCATAAAGTTCAAAAAGTTATGGCTGAAAAAACAAAAACTTTAGCTCATCAAAGCTCCTTAACTAATACCTTCCAATGTGGTGATGTGCAGATTGAGTGAGTGAGCAGACAGTTCTGAAGTAAGTTAAGAAAAACAAAAGCCCTCAAGGTTTGCAGTCCTAGGTACCACTACGGGAACCCAACGAAGACAGACTAGACTGCTGGAGCATATCATCTCCTAGGATTTAGGCTTGATTTGAGGATTACTCAGAGCTGGGACAAGTAGGCACTGGACAAAGACTTTTAAAATAATTTTAGGAGATCAAAACCTGGGACAACAAGCTGCATTCTACTCTCCACCTGAAGTACAAGAAAAGAAGTACAAGTCTTCAGTAAATGATGCTAGGAAAATTGGATATCCACAAGCAGTTAGACACATAAATCAACTCAAAATGTATTAAAGACCTAAAGGTAAGAGATGAAACTTGCCGAGGGGAAAGGCTTCAGGACATTAAAATGAACAAGGAAGTTTTTTGTTTTGTTTTGTTTTGGTTTGGTTAAACTTCAAAAAAGGTAAAGGAAACAAAGCCAAAAATAGACAAATGGGATTATATCCAACTAAAAAAACTTCTACACAGTAAAGGAAGCAATCAAAAGAGTGAAGAGAGAATCTACAGAATGGAAGAAAATACTTTTAAACTATATATCTAATAAGGGATTAATGTCCAGAATATATAAGGAATTTAACTCAACAGCAAAGAGGCATAAATAATCTGATTTTTCAAATGGGTGATAGGCCTTAATACACATTTTTAAAAAGAAGACATACAAATTGCCAAGGGGTACTACGAAAATGCTCAACACCACTAATTGTCAAGGAAATGCAAATGAAAACCACAATGAGACATTATGTTTCTCCAGTTTGAATGACTATTATCAAAAAGATAATAAATACTGAAAGGATGTGGGAAAAAGGGATCTTTTACACACTGTTGGTGGGAATGTAAATTAGTACAGTACTGCCATTCTGGAAAACAGTATGAGTCATCTCAAAAAAATAAACACTGAATTACCATATGATCCAGCAATCCCATTCCGATGTATACGTCCAAAGGAACTGAAGTCAGCGTTGAAGAGATATGCACTGCCACGTTTACTGCTGCACTATCCACAACAGGCAAGATTCAGAATCAATCTAAATGTCTATCAACAGATGAATGAATAAAGAAAATGTGGTATATATACACTGTGGCATACTATACAGCCATAAAAATAATGAAATCCTGTCATTTGCAACAGTATGGGTGAAACTAGAGATTATTATGTCATGTGAAATAAGCCAGACACAGAAAGAAAAGTAATGCTAGCGAACACTCATATATGGAATCTCAAAAAGTTGATCTCTTAGAAGCTGAGAGGCCAGGTAGAGTAGGGAGGAGGGTTGGCCAAAGGTTGGTTAGAGACTAATAAGTTACAGCTGGATATGAACAAGGTCTGATGCACTATTGCATGGTATGGTAATTATACGTAACAATTATGCACGATACATTTCAAAAAGCTAAAATGATGAATTTTGAAAATTTTCACCACAAAGAGGTGACAGTTGAGGAGACAGATCTGTTTACACCAACTTGAACATTACACAATGTAAATATTTTTGAAAGATCACATGGTATCCCATAAACATGTAGTTTTATATAACAGTTAAGATCTTAAAAAATAAACTAGTTTAGAAAAAGGAGCATAGTCACATTCTGCAATGATGGACTACATATGATGGTGGTCACATAAATTATATCGTATAGTGTTCTGATAGCCATCTTAGCCTATGCAAGTACCCTCTATGGTGTTTGGATAACTACAAATCACCTAATGACATATTTTTCAGAATATACTTCTGTGCTTAAGCCATGCATGATTATATATAGAAAGCAATATTCAGTCCTTTACATTTAGCTAAGTGTAGGGATAGATTGCTTGAAACTGAGGTAAGAAGACTATTCAGAAGAATTCACATAACCTGTATCAGAGTGAACACAAGACATAGGAAAAAAACTCTATTAAATATGAATATTAAATGGTCTTACAGGTATATAAATAGCCATGGAGTGTGAAGAGATGTAAACAACTCACAAAATGGACAAAGAGACTAGGCTAGAGAAGAATAATAGAAAAATAAGTATGTTTCTTACTTTAGCCAGAGTAATCAAGCAAGAGAAAGAAATAAAAGTGACACAAATAAGAAAGAAAGAAGTCAAGCCATCTTTGCAGGTGATATGATCCTTTACATAGAAGACAAAAAGCAAACAAGAACAACAACAAACTCTACCAGAAGACACTTAGAACAATAAACAACATGGCAGGATACAAAATAAACACACAAAAATCAGTAGCATTTCTGGATACCAGTAATGAACCCATAGAGAAAGAAATCAGGAAAAAAACCCCATTCGTTATAGCTTAAGAAAATTAAATACCTAGAAATCAACCTAACCAAAGAAGTAAAAGATGTCTATAAAAAAGTTAGAGTGCTCGGATGAAAGTGATTGAAGAGGACATTAGAAAATGGAAAGACAGCCCCTGTTCCTGGACAGATAGAATCAATATTGTCAAAATGGCCATATTACCAAAAACTACACAGAGACATAATGCAATTCCAATACAAATATAAGCCATTCATCATAGAACTAGAAAAATCGATCCTAAAGTTTATATTGAACCAGAAAAAAACCAGAATAACCAAAGAAATCCTGAGAGAAATGAGCAAAGTGGAAGGTATTACAATCTCGATTTAAAATTATACTACAAAGAAACAGTAATAAAAACGCCATGATACTGGCATAAAAATAGACATGTGGACAAATGGAATCGAAGACCCAGAAATAGTCCATGCACCTTTAGCCATCTGACCTTTGACGAAGGGCCCAAAAACCTATGGTGGAGACAAGATAGCCCCTTTAATAAATGGTAATTCAAAAACTGGTTATCTGCATGCAGAAGAAAAAAAATCTAGATGGATGTCTCTCACTGTGGTGGACCTAATATGGTCAACTTGAGCATGAACGCCCAGCTGGACTGAGTTGGTGTGATGCTGGGTGTACGAGATCCACCTGAGGGTTGTTGGCAATGCAACATAAGGCAGAGTGGGAGCCATAGCTAGTTGGCGGGCTGTTTCCCAGGAGAAGCTCTGCTGCGGCTGGTTCTTCCAAAAGGAACTCAGCTGTCCTGGTCGAGGAAGGAGCTTGGGGGCTTGCTGTCGTTGAGGATGCCTGCTGTTGCTTCGGAGGAGCTCTGGTTGTCATCTCTGCTGCATTGTATCCTGGCTCCAACCATCATGTGCAGACACGGACCTACATGGGACAGTGCTGTGGGCTCCCAGCCCTCAATTGGATCTTTTGGGTCTCCAGTGCCTAGATGGACATTCAGCATCTTCTGCATTTGGCTTCTGGGTGAATATTGTAATCTATATATGTCCTCCATTAAATTTGCTCTCTTATGACCATTGGCTCTGAAAATCTAACTAAGACACTCACCTTGCATGAAAATCAAACCAAAATATATCAAAGACCTAGGTACAAAAACAGAAACATTGAATCTGGTGGAAGATAAAAAAAAAAAAAAAACACTTGAAGACAGAGGCATAGGCAAGGACTTCCAAAATAGAACCTCAACTGCACAAGAAATAATACCAGGAATCAACAAATTGGATTATACCAAATTAAAGTTTCTGAACAGCAAAAGAAACAAAAAACAGAGTCAAGAGGCAGCCTACCAAATGGGAAAAAGTTGCCAGCTATTCCTGATAGAAGACTAATAACCTGAAGGTTCCCTTTTCCCCCCCAACCTCACCATTGTTTGTCATTATTTGATTTCTTGATGATGGCCATTCTTTCTGGAGTAAGATGGAATTTCAGCGCTGTTTTAATTTGCATTTCTCTAATGATAAGTGATGCTGAACATTTTTTCATGTGTTTATTGGTCATTTTACTACTACTTCTGAGAAGTGTCTATTCATTTCATTTGCCTATTTTTGAGCCTTTTATTTTGGTGGGAGTCTAATTTTTTTGAGTTCTTTATATACTCTAGATCAGTGATGGTGAACTTTTTAGAGCTTTCAATGATACAAACAGCCTGCTACAGCACATGTGACATAGGATTGCCACCACTGTTCTAGATATTAGTCCTCTATCTGAGAAACAGCTGGAAAAAAATTTTTTCTCATTCTGTAGGTTGTCTCTTCATTCTCTTGGTAGTTTCCTTTGCTGTGCAAAAGTTTTTAAATTTGATTTGATCTCATTTGTTGATTCTTGGTACTATTTCTTGTGCCATTACAGTTCTTTTCAGAAAGTCCTTTCCTATGCTTATGTCTCCAATAATTGAATTTATACACAATGGAGTACTACCCTGCCAAAAAGAATCATAGATTTGAGTCATTTGTAGGAAAATAGATGCATCTTGAGACCATCTATTGGTGAAATAAATCAGATACACGAGCATAAATATCACATTTTTTCTTATATGAGAAACCCAAAGTGCAAGTAAACTAAAGAGCAAAATAAAAGACAAATAGGAAATAGGGAGATAGATCTTTTGCAGATGGAAAGGGGACAAAGAGATGAAGGGAGGGGAGATGAGAGAAGGGAAGTGGATGAAAAAGGAATTGAGATGCATTATATACATGTACCAAGGCCCCACAAAGAATGTAATCATTATATACTGCAAACATCTATTAATAAAAATAAAAACTGAAAACATAAGACTAATATCTGGAATATATAAAGAACTCAAAAAAACTAGACCCTCCCAAGTAAAGATCTATAAAAAGTAGGCAATAAATAGATACCTCTCAAAAGAAGTAAATAAATAGATACTTCTCAAAAGAAGAAGTACAAATGGGAAACAAGCACAAGAAAAATGTTCAACATCTTTGGCTACTAGAGAAATGCAAATCAAAACAACACTGAGATTCTATTTTGCCCCAGTAAGTATGGCTATCACCAAGGATTCAGAAAAACTACAAATGCTGACAAGATGTAGAGGGAAAGGAATGTAAACTAGTACACACTGTTGGTAGGAATGTAAACTAGTACAACCACTAAGGAAATCAGTATGCAGATTTATCAAAAACCTAAAAATAGAAATTTTAGTAGGGGCAAGGCCTGGCTTAACACTACAGGGCCAGATGTGGTGCTTGGGCTCACAGCATGAATATACCTGATTCTAAGGTGGTAGTAATTGGCATGATATCCCATACCCAAGGTGCCTTTTGAGAAGTGGTAGAGGTGAACTATCAACAAAGTCTATTTTCTCTACTCTGTAATCTGTAAGAAACAATTTTCAACCAAGAACAAAACAGGTGCTGTTTTTCAACTCTAATCTTTTGACAAAGAATAAATCTATTTCAAAATTAAGATGCCAACAGGTAATTTCTTATCATGAGGATTTCCTGTGGTCCCAGTTACAGGTCATTTTTCCAGAATGAGAGGATTTGGTATGTGATACCTATTATTCATCTCCCATTTTGTACTGACAGGATCCAATCCAATTAAATTGAATAAGTTTGAGTGGTAAACAATACCTCTTAACAAATAAGACCAAGAACACATCACTGTAAAACAGAACCTAACAAAAAAGATCTTCATACCAACAACAAATTCTCTTCACTCCATTTAATGTCAATCCTCAGGACACACAAAAAAATAGGAACACGAAAAAACAAGGCAATAAAATGCCTCCAAAGATGCCCAACTCTCCCAAAGCAGACCCAAGGGGCACCAATGTAGAGGAAAGCAAACAACAGTAGCCAAGCTGTAAGAAATAATGGAGAAGCAAAGAAACTCAGCAAGCTCAAAGAGGATATAACCCAAAAACAGGGGAACTGTGAAACAAACTAACCAACGTGGTTATGAGAAAAACAAGTAAAATTATTGGAAGAGCTGATGAAACAATTCAAAACATAAGTGACAAATTTACCAAAGAAATAGACTCCACACAGAATTGTCAAACAGAAATCCTGGAGATAGAGAATTCTATTGAATTCATAAACAGAAATGACCAATGTGAAGATAAGGTTTTAGAAATCAAGGACAAAATGAAATGATTTGATGGCATACCAAGAAGCACTTTAAAAACAGTAAGAGAACAAAAAATTTCATACAACAGCTATTAGATGATGTTAAGAAGATTAACCTAAGGATGATTGTAGTTATAGAGAAGTTAGAGGCTAGCACATGTGGAATAAAAACTCTGTTTATAGAAATCATAGCAGAAAACTTTCAAAATATGGTGAAAGACTTCAACATACTGTACAGGCAAGTGAGGCATATAGAATGCCAAATAACTATGATTAAAAAAAAGAAACTCCCAACAACACATCATAGTCAAAAATCTCTGAAGTCCAACACAAAGACAGAATCTTAAAAGCAAAAAATTACTTGTGATGGTAAACCCACTAGGATTACAGCAGGCTTTCCAACACAAACTTTGAATGCCAGAAGAACTTGCAATGAAGTGTTTCAGGCCCTAAAAGAAAACAACTTCTGACCCAAACTAATATATCCTGGAAAACGATCCTTCAACATTGATAGAGAAATAAGGATATTCCATGACAAAGACCACCCTACAAAATTCATAAACATAAAAAAATACCCAAGAATATCCTAGATAGAGACAATGAAGCCAACAAAGCCTAAAAGCCAGATGGAATGAATACATCAAGCAAGGAAAGCAGTTAAACAGAAAGAAAATATTAAAAATGCAACAACTGAAAAAGAATGAGTTGAAATAATAAACAGAAAAAGAATGAGTTGAATAATAAACAGGAATAAGTTGAAAGCTTTCAGTAACAACTCTCAATGTAAATGGCCTCAATTCTGCAATTAAAAGACATGAACTGGCAGACTGTATAAAAAAAACTGCTTGTTATATTTAAGAGACACATATAATCCAAAAAGAAATCCATAAACTAAGAGTTAAAGGATCAAAAACAATATTCCATATATCAGGACCACAAGAGTAAAAAAAGAGTAGCAATTTTAGTCTCTGAGAAAGTAAACTGAAAGTTAAAAGTGTAGAAGAGGAAAAGAAGTTAACTACATATTAGATAAGGAAAAAGTTTAACAGGAAAAGATAACAAGTATAAATATATATGTACCTATGCACCGAATACTGGTGCACCTAACTTCATAAAACAAACACTACTGGATATAAAAGACAAATAAACATCAACACAATCATAGTGGGTGACTTCAGCACCCCACTTTCACAAACACATAGATCAACTAAACAAACAACTGAACTACACCTTTGAACAAATGGACTTAACAGAGCATTCTATCCTACTACAACAGAATACACATTCTTCTCAGCAGCACAAGGAACTGTCTCCAAAATAAGTAACATACTAGTCCATAAAACCTACTTAAATAAATGCAAAAGAATTGATATCATCCCCTGAATACTATCAGATTGTAGGGCACTAGACATCCGTCACAAGAAAAACCCAAGAAATTTTACAAACACCTAGGTTTAAATAACACACTCCTAAATACTCAGTGGGTCACAGAAGAAATCAAGGAAGAAATTAAACAATCCCTAGACTCAAATGGTAATGCCAGTACAACATACCAGAACCTATGAGGTTCAATGGAAGCAGTACTAAGAGGAAAGTTTATTGCTGTGAATGCTCACATTAGAAAAACAGACTGAACCTAAATAAATAACCTAATGATGCACCTCCTCAAAGTCTTAGAAAAACAAGAACAATCCCAATCCAAAACTAGCACAAGGAAGGAAATTATAAAGATCAGGGCAGAAATTAATGAAAAAGAAACTAAAAAACAATACAAAGAAGCAATAACTTGTTTTTTGAAAGAATAAAAAAAATAGACAAAACCTTAACCAAACTTACCAAAAAAGGAAAAAGAAAGACCCACATCCATGCAATTAGAAAGGGAAAATGACAAATCAGAATTGACACTGCTGAAATCCGGAACACCATTAGTAACTACCATTAAAAATTTTACTCCAACAAATTGGAGAATACTGAAGAAATATACAGATTCCTAGATATATATGAATTACCAAAATTGAGCTAAGAAGATATAAAAACTCTGAAGAATACGATAACAGTCAGTAATTTAAAATATACCAACTAAGAAAAGCCTGGAACCTGAAGAATACATCTCTAAATTCCATATGATCTTCAGGGAAGAAATAACATCAATAATATTCCAACTCATTAATGAAACTGAAAAGAAAGGAGTATTTCCAAATTCATTTCTAGAAGTGAGCATTATTGATTCTAAAACCAGACAAGCACCTAATTAAAAATAAAAGTACAGGCAAATTTCTTTAATGAACATAGATGTAAAAATCCTCAATAAGATTCTGACAAATAGAATATAGCAAACCATCAAAAAGATCATATATCATAACCAAGTAGGCTTCGCCCCAGGGATGCAGAGATAGTTCAACATATGCAAACCACTAAATGTAATACACCACATAAAAAGGACAAAAACCACATGATCATCACAATAGATGCAGAAAGAGCTCTTAACAAAACCCAACATCCATTTATGATAAAAATCCTGAAAAAAAACAGGTAAACAGGGAACTTATCTCAATCTGATAAAAGCCTTTTATGAAGAACCTCTACTCAAACAAGATGGAAAACACTGAAGAAATGGACAGATTCTTAGAAACATATGAACTACCAAAACTGAATCAAGAAGAGATAAATATTCTAAATAACCCAATATCCGCCATTGAAATTGAAGAGTTAATTAAAAACCTACCAACAAAGAAAAGCCCAGGTCCTGACGGTTTCACAGCTGAATTCTACAAGAAATTCAGAGAGGATCTAATACCACTATTCCTCAAACTCGTTAATGAAATTGAAAAGGAAGCAGTACTTCCAAAATCATTCCTGGAAGCAAGTATTACCCTGATTCTAAAACCAGAAAAAGA